>VDFB02118919.1:0-14716 GCA_007258455.2 Sequoia sempervirens
AAGTAGGGAAATTTTGGCTTAAGAGAAAAATTGCTAAAGCTTTAAAAAGTTCTGAAATTGCTTAAGTGAGTTAAAAAGTCCGATTCCTTTAATAATTTTCCAAAATGCTTTTTGACAAAAAGTTAAATTGTTATATGAGCCAAAAAGCCCGATTTACTACAATTGGATCAAAAAGGCCCGATTTACTCTAAATCAATTGCATTTGCATCTAAAAGGTGCGAATTTGTTAAAAGTGCATGTTAAATGATCCAAAAAGCCCGATTTTGACAATAAAGAACTTGTGTTGGTTTCCATAAACCCCAATTTCAGTTTTGAATGACATTTTAAGTTGCAAGAAACTTCAGAAAGTTCGATGCCATTCCAGATTTGAGCTGTTTGAGTTCTTTTTCATTTTGTCTTCCTTATTTCATGGAGATTTTATCGATTTTGAAACTTGAAGATCGGATTTTCATCTGTAAATAGCCAACTCTTTTTCATTTTCTGAACACACCTAGGGTTACTCCATCATTATTTTCGTTTTACTTCTGATTTTCAGGTATGATCTTTTTCTCACTTTTATTTCCACGTCTTTTGTTTAAAAATGTGTTTCCTTCTTTTCCATTGCATTTTATTTGTCATTGCTTTCATTTTAAAAAAAAAATGTGTTTTTCTTCAACGTTTTTACATGTTTTTCTAATATACACTATCATCCACCTTTGTTTACTCTCGTTTACACATATATTTGTTAGTATTCGCTTTTGTTTTATAAAAACGCGTTTTCATTGTCATTATCCGCCTTCATAAAACACATTTTCATTTTAAAATGACAGTCATTTATGAACGCATTTTCCTTTTACTTCATGTATCCTTCATACCATGCGCCCTCTGTTTCCTTTCATCCTATCGATATTTGCTCTCCATATCATTCCATATGCTTCCATTCTTAAACTCCATACTAAACGCATTTTTTCATCATTTCACTTTCTTGGCAATAATGTTTTCCATTTCTATTCATCCACCAATCCACTTTTTACATTTTCACATCCATCCTACATCAAATCCCCTTTTTGCCATTCTCCGTCAAATTTCACTTTGAGTCATATTTCGGGTTTTGAGAACAAAATAAGCAAGTCGGGATTTACAACTAGAATTACAATTTTTAAAATTGCAAAATTGTAAAATTGTCAAACGTTCAAAAAATCCTGACTGCCTTTTGTAAAATTGTTGAAGTCATTGAAAAACCCGAAATGCTTAAAAAAGCTCAAAAGTTGAACTTTTTTTAGACATAACTCCAAATCCAAGCTAAAAACCTTTTTGTCTTGCTGTTTAAAGAAGACAAAATGTTGTTTTTGATTGCAATCATTCCACCAAGATCCAAATTCATCTTTACCGTTCATTCTCCACCATTTTTCTAAAGATGGTTTCATTGTCCTAGGGTTTGAGTTTCACCATGTCCGCTCATGTTGATGTTGATGATGTTCTTACCTTATGGGGTTTTCATCGCAGCCTTGCAGATTCCTGTTCAATGACAGACGAACCAACTTCTCCAATAAGCAAAAAGATGAAATATAAATTTGATAAGTATTAGAATGAGATTTCCTCGTCTCACATGGTCTCAAATATTGACGAAATCAAGGACACAAAAATTAGGCATGTTGATATGTCTGAGTTTTTGGGGAGAGCCGAGAAATCAACTTCTCACAACATGCAGTTGTTGCTGAGAAGTCATATTCACCTGGTATCTTCTTTTCCTGTTGCTTCCCTTGAGCCTGAATTCGTTCTTGCATGTGCATCCTGTTTTGACAATGAATCTAGAACCATCAAGGATGATGATGGCAACGTGGTTATCAGACTTGATCCTGAGACAATCAACATAATTTTTAGAGTTCCTGATGCTACTACATATTCAGAAATCACATTGAAGAGTGCTCACAAATATTATGAGCAGAAAAAGAATACTTGTATCAAACATATCAATCAAAAGTGGCTTCTCAAATCATGACCTTGTGTGACCCAGATACCCAAATTGTATCGGTCTGATTTTAAGGAAGAGATTAATGATATGATCACTCTCCTGAGCAGAATAGCAGGGTTGAAGGTTTCCAATATGTTTGAAAACTGGATGTATAAGTTCATTGTGGTCATCACAAAAGCACATCATCCAATATTCTGGGGTGAAATAATCAGTGACAGTTTGTGTGAACAGCTTGCACAGGTTCCTACCACTCTTACCTTCTACATGAACTCATATTTGGTTTATATAGCAGCTTCATTGAGGCATTTTCCAGGCCTATCTCCTCAAGGTGACAAATCATTGGTGCTTGTATGGGAGTATTATGATCAGCTGACTTTAAAACCAAGCTGGGCACATTATAGAAGAGTTCAAGATGCTTTCTTTGGTCATTTTATGTGTTTATTTGACAAAGCATTGGTAAACAACAGGGTATCTGAGGCGGCTTGGAATAAAGTAAATGAGTATGGTTGCTTGTTTCTTCAATTCCCTACCTTCACTTATATGAGAGTCGGATGCTTTGAAGACCAACCTTACATGCTTCCAAGGTATCCGACAGATAAGATTATTTTGATGGAGCTAGGAAGGCAGTTGATGGCAGTGCATGCACGTCAAGCTACACAACACAAGGCTGGAATCAGTATTTCATCACATAATCCATTGGTAATTGGGAGGTATTCTTTGACGACTTCCTCAAGAGCCAAAGCAATGGAGACTGAACTTCAGGAAATAACATTGAAGAGATTTCAGGCCAGAATGGATTTTGATTATAGAAGGATGAAAGACAAAATTAAAAGAGCCTTCACTCATGTGCACCGCATTGAAGACATTTGGGCAGACCTCCGGACAGAAAAAGATATATACAGAATGGATTATTGCAGGCTCACAGTGGAGCAAATTGTTGATCTGAATCTGACCTTAGTTCCAGAGGGAGTAATTGATGATAGGCAGGTTTTAGATCCTGAATATGAAGAACAAAGAGTTGCTAATGCGCCCATTCCTGCAATCCAGTGGTCTCAAAAAGAATCTGTCTCTATTTTTGATAGGTTTCAGTCAGTCTTAGCAAACACCAACGCTTGGCTCAAAAGCATAGGTGTTAAGACTATTAAAATCAGAGTTAGGGCTGAAGATGATCCGGCTGGTCCTAAAGGATTGAAGTCAGAAATTAGAGAGAAATCAAAAGAAGGAGCTTCTTCTTCAGGTACTAGAATTAAGTTGAAGGTAAGCCGAGCTGTGGAACAACCATTGGAAAAGGAAACACTAAAGGAAAAAGAAAAATTAATAAGATGCAGATTCAAGTTTTGGATCAGCAAGAAGAAGAAGAGGTTCTTGAAACCTCTACCATTCTAAGTGAGATGAATCCTCACATTGAAGCTCCAATACCAGATTCAGCCATATCTCCTATGTCCCCTATTGACAGTGATGTTGATTCCTTCTCCACAGTATTTGTTCCTTCTATCCCACCACAAGAGGTTAGTCATCATTCTTCATCAACAATAAATACACCTGTGAGAAGCTTGCCTGATAACTTGGAGAATATTTTTGATACAAATCCAATCTTTCTAGCCATATCAGAAATAACTCTCCCAGAGATAGATACATCTGTAGCAAGCTTTGATTGTTTTATGGCTGATCCTAGTCGTAATTTGTCTTCCGAACAAAACATAGTTGCTATACAAACTGAGGCACCATCTAGAATTTCAGTTGTAACACAAATTGAGACTGCAGTTGCCATTTCAGATGTGACAACCTTGGATCTTCCTCCATGGTTGAATTCAATTGCTCCCAAAAGAAAGAAACAAGCAGTGTCTCCTGATGTTTTTGATTTCCAAAAATTGAAGAAATCAAAACCAATGATTGCAAAGAAAGCAAAAACAGTCTCACAAGTGTTTGTTGACAGCAATAAAATGAAATATGCTGAGATTGCAGAACCTCTTGTTAACAAACCACATGAAGAGATGCAGGTATCTGATTACAGATTCACTAGGGTGGAATTGGGCAAGCAGACTCATGCTAACATGATGCAAGATGCTCAGAGTTCAATAACAATTTTGGCACAAAGCTATAATGAACTTCTAGCCAAAAAAGAAAAGCTCAAGGAGGATAATGATCAGCTAGTTTCAGTTATTCAAAGAATTACTAGGTCATCAGAAGCAGTTGATTCTCTATCTTCAGTCGCTCCTAATGAATCAGTTAGACAATTAGAGAAAATTGCACAGAAAGCCAAAGCAATTGATTCATGGGTAACACAGCTGATTAATCAAAGCATTCCAATGATTGAAAAGACGTTGCAAGTTCTAAACAATGTCAGAATAGCAAAGATAAAATTGAATCAAACTTTGGAAGCTTTCAAGCAAAGTTTAGAATCGCTTGAAAAGGATTTAAAAATCTGGCATGAGATAGATCAAGTCAAATTACAAATTCTATGCAGCAACTCAATCCTACCAAACAGAGAGAAATACATAGAATTTGAAGAACTTATGACAAACAAGTCATTGGTTATTCAAGATCTCATCAAAGATATCCAGGATACTCTAGAAATGAATGATGAAGTTCAGCAGGATATTCTTTCTAGTTTTGAGAAAATCCCTTGCACAGTTTTGAATCATGAAGGTGAATTACTTGCAGCTGATATAGTTACTACAAAAATGGCAGCAAATCTTCGTCAACAATTGGAATCAGAGCAGTTTACCATGGATTCAATTCACAAGCTTGTTAATCATCAAATAATCCTTGATAAAATGCAAACTGCTTATGAAGAACATAGACTTGCAACAAGAAGATATTTTGATGTAATCTTGAAGACTGTTGCAGTTGCCAAGAACACACTGGGCCCTGATCCGAATGAGTTGCAGATGATGATCATCAAATTCTTGTCTTTCAAAGATAGGAATGAGACAAATTAAAATATTAGGTTGTTTTATGTATTTTACTTTCGACAAAGTATATGTAAAAACAAGTTTTGCAATTGCAAGTGTTCTTTCCTTGCAATTTTGAAAAATGTAATTACATGTAAGTTCTTACAAAACAAATCACAATTTGGATTATAATTTTGAATAAGTCAATTGCAATTAGTTATCGGTTGAGAGATTTTCTCAAGTTTGTTGAGATCCTCCCACCTTTTTCTCCAGACCTCCCTCCTATAAATACTTGAGGGGGTCTATTGTAATCTTTTATCTTTTTAGCAAGCAAGAAACCTCTGCAGAATTTTGTACTCAAAGTCTTTGAGTTTTATAGTTATCAATTGTGAGTTTTCAAGCAATATCAAGAAGTTAGAATTTCAGACTTTGTGCTGAATTCTCATTTTGCATCCTTTATGTTCTTATGTCATTTTGGAGCATCATTTTGTGACTACTTGAGAATTGTGGAATATTGCTGAAGAGAGATTCAATTTAAATATCTGTAGTCTTTGTGCTGTAAATGTGAAGATTGAATTTATAGTTAGTATTAGAAATTGAGAACAATTGCAAGTCTTTGTGCTCGTATTAATTCTCATTTAAAATAGTTAATAGATACTTCGTAGTTACAGACTTTGTGCTGTTTTATGTTGTATATTTTCATTAAGTAATCATTCTGAAAAGGGTAGATAGGATCTCATTCCTCAAGACTTTGCGCTTATTGGTTGTTTTCCCGTCCCGGAGGAAGTAACGGAAGTCTTTGTGCTTTCAGGAAACTTTATTTTCTCTTTCTTGATTTCACTGCATAGCTGCTGTAATAAGTTTTATCAACATATACTGTTTCTTTTCTGTGAAGAGAGAAGAACATAATCTTTCCTGAAATAAGAGGAACGATTGTTGTCCTACCCATTTAGTTTTGTTTAGTTAAAGGGGGAGCCTTCCCTTAATTAGGAGAGTTTAATCTCACGTGCTGTGGTTGAAACCACAATTTTGTATACTTTCACAAGAATACAAAATTTCTAATAACACAATTCTAAAGATAATATGCAACATCAAGACAACCTAAGGTCTGCCAGAATATGATGTATCTAGTAACTACTATGAGCAGTCGTTATAGCACAAGACTTGCAGTTGTGCCCAACTACAAATTATGAATTCAATCTTCAACATTTACAGCACAAAGACTGAAAATATTTTGATTGAAGCTCTCCCTAGCAATCTTCTACAATCTCCAAATAATCACAAAGTAATGCTCCAAAATGACAAAAGAACACAATGGATGCAAAGTAAGATTTCAACACAAAGTCTGAAATCTGCAACTCTTTGATACTATTTGAAAAAGATAAACTTACAATTATAAAGCTCAAAGTCTTTATGAGTATAAATTTCTACAGAATTTTCTTGCTTCCCAAAAAGATATGTTTACAAAGGACCCTCTCAAGTATTTATAGGAGAGAGGTCATGAGAAAAAGGTGGGAGGATCCCAACTAACTTGAGAAATGCTCTCAACCACCAACTACTTGTAATTGACTTATTCCAAATTACAAGTCCTATTGTAATTTGACTTGTAATTAGATTACATGTAATTACAATTTACAAAACTGCAAGTGAAAGAAACACTTGCGATTACAAAATTTGTTTTTACATGTAGTTTGTCGAAAACAAAATGCATAAAGATAAAACATTTTATTCTATATCAATCCTAGCTTTGAAAGATTGAAATCTGCTGATAATTTCTTGCAACTCAGCTGGATCGGGGCCTAGTGTGTTCTTGGCAACTGCAACAGTCTTCAAGATTACATCAAAATATCTTATCGTCGCTAGTCTATGCTCTTCATAAACAGTTTGCATTTTATCAAGGATCATTCTATGATTAACCAACTTGTGAATCGAATCCATAGTAAAATGTTCTGATTCTAGCTCTTGACGAAGATTTGCTGCCATTTCTGTAGTAACCATATCAGCTGCAAGTAATTCTCCTTCATGATTCAATATTCTGCAAGGGATTTTCTCAAAGCTAGAAAGGATGTCTTGCTGAACTTCATCACTCATTTCTAATGTAGCTTGGATATCTTTGATGATATCTTGAATAACCAATGACTTGTTTGTCATGAGTTCTTCAAATTCTATGTATTTCTCTCTGTTTGGTAGGATTGAATTGCTACATAGAATTTGTAGCTTGGTTTGATCCATCTCATGCCAAATTTTTAAATCCTTTTCAAGTGAATCTAAACTTTGCTTGAAAGCTTCCAAAGTCTGATTCAACTTTATTTTTGCTATTCTGACATTGTTTAGAACTTGTAATGTCTTTTCAATCATTGGAATGCTTTGATCAATCAGCTGTGTTACCCAAGAATCAACTGCTTTGGCTTTTTGCGCAATTTTCTCCAATTGCTTGACTGATTCTTCAGAAGTGAAAGAAGTTAATGGATTAACTTGCTCTAAAGAGTTGGCAATCTTCTGAATGACTGAGATGAGCTGTGAATTCTCTTCTTTCAGCTTTTCCTTCTTTGCCAAAAGTTCATTGTAACTATGTGTTAGAACAGTTACTGAATTTTGAGCGTCTTGCATCATACCAGCATGTGTTTGCTTGCCTAAATCCACCCTTGTGAATTTATAATCAGATACTTGCATCTCTTCTGGTGACTTGTTTGCAAGGGGTTCAGCTATCTCTGCATACTTCATTTTGTTACTATCCACAACTACCTGTGAAACGGTTTTAGCCTTCTTTGCAGCTTTTGGCTTTGATCTCTTCAACTGCTGGAAATCAAATACATCTGGAGAAATTGCTTGTTTCTTTCTCTTTAGAGTGACTGAACTCAACCATGGAGGAAGATCCAATGTGTCTGCATTTGAAAAAGCAACCGTATTTGAAACAGTAACAGATTCATTTTGAGTCATGGTTGTCACTCTTGGAGATGTCTCAATTTGAATCGCAACAAAAGCTTGACTAGATGGTATATTATGATCAACATTAGCCATGAAACAATCAAAGCTTGTAGCAGATCTATCAATTTCTAGAAGTGTTATCTGTGATGTGTTTGGATACATCGGATTAACATCAAAAACATTCTCCAGATTATCATGTATGTTGTCTATAGAGGCAGTCACTATTGATGAAGTTGATGTATGAAGAGCAGCTTCAATAGGAGGAACGTAAACCGTTGAAAAGGAATCAACATCACTATCAAATTGAGATATCGGAGACAAAACTGATACTGGTGGAGCATCAATATGTGGAGACATTATACTTAGAGTAGTAGGAGACTGAAGAACTTCTCCTTCTTGCTGATCAATGATTTGGATCTGCATCTCTTTAACCTCCTTCCCTTTTAATGTTGGTTCCTCCAAAGGTTGTTCTACAGCACGGTTGACTCTCAGGTTAATCCTCATTCCTGAAGAAGAAGCACCTTCCTTGGACTTGTCTCTGACTTCTGATTTCAATCCAACAGGTCCAGCTGAATCATCTTCATTATTAACCCTGATTTTAATAGTTTTGACGCCTATACTCTTGAGCCAAGAGTTAGTATTTGCCAAGATTGACAAAAATCTGTTGAAGATAGAAACTGATTCTTTATTAGACCATTGTATTGCTGGAATAGAAGCGTCAACAACTCTTTGTTCTTCATATTCTGGATCTAAAATCAGCTCGTCATCAATTACTCCTTCTGGAATCAAGGTCAGATTAAAATCAATAACCTGTTCAACTGTAAGCCTGCAATAGTCCATTTTATAGATATCCTTCTATGTTCGGAGATCTGCCCAAATATCTTCGAGGCGATGCACATGAGTGAAGGCCCTCTTTATCTTGTCCTTCATGCCTCTGTAATCAAAATCTGCCCTAGCCTTGAATCTTTTTAACTTAATCTCCTGAATCTCAGTTTCCATAGCTTTCGCCTTTGAAGTACTTGTCAAGGAGTATCTCCCAATTTGTAATGGTTTATGAGATGAAATACTCACTCCAGTTTTATGTTGCACAGCTTGCCGTGCATGTACTGTCATCAACTGTCTTGCTAGCTCCATTAGAATGATTTTATCAGTAGGATACCTCGGCAGCATGTATGGCTGATCTTCAAAACAGCCAACCCTCATATAAGTAAAAGTAGGAAACTGAAGAAAAAGGCAACCATACTCATTGACTTTTTTCCAAGTAGCATCTGATATTCTGTTGTTCTGCAAGTTCTTGTCAAAAAGGCACATGAAATAACCAAAGAACGCATCTTGAACTCTTCTGTAATGAATCCTACTAGGAATCAAAGGCAGCTGATCATAGTATTCCCAAACCGGGACAAGAGATCTATCTCCAACGGTAGAAAGGCCTGGAAATTGCCTCAATGAAGCCGCTATATAAACCAGATAAGAATTCATATAGAAGGTGAGCGTGGTAGGAACTTGTGCAAGCTGCTCACATAAGCTATCGCTGATTATTTCACCCCAGAAGATTGGGTGTTGTGCCTTTCTAATCACCACAATGAATTTTTACATCCATTTCTCAAAGACATTAGAGAATTTCAACCCCATAATTCTGCTCAAGAGAGTGATGATATCATTGATCTCTTCTTTGAAGTCAGATCGATACAGCTTGGCCCACCGAGACACACCAGCTCGACGCTTCAGAAGCCATTTGGTATTGACGTGCTGTTTACAATCTTCCTTCTTGTGTTCATAATGATCTAGAGCACTCTTCATTGATATATCTGAATATATGGGTGAGTCTGGAACTCTGAAAACCCTATGAATGGTTTCTGGATCGAGTCTTATGACTACATTCCCATCATCATCTTTAATGGTTCTGGATTCTCCGTCAAAGTGAGCCGCGCACGCAAGAACGAACTCTGGTTCTAGGGCAGCAACAGGAAAGGAAGCAACCAGATGAATATGACTTTTAAACAACAACTGCATATGACGAGAAGTTGATTTCTCAGCTCTCCCCAAAAACTCGGACATATCAACATGCCCAATCTCCGTGTCTTTGATTTCTTCAATGTTCGAGACAACGTGAGAAGGTGGAATCTCATTTTGGTATTTGTTGTATTTGTACTTCATCTTTTTGTTCGTTGGAGAAGCAGGTTCCTCCGTCATCGAACAAGAATCTGCAAGGCTGCGATGAAAGTTGCATAAGGTCAAGACATCATCAACGTTTACAGGCGTAGACATGGTGAAGGTTCAAACTCAAAATGGTATTTGGGCTGTTTGAGGGCAGGAAATGAGCATTATAACTCATTTCGGGTTTTTGAAGGTGTTGTGACCTTTTTCACACACGCCCATTCAAGATGGGGACCCCAATTTTGCTCGCTCGGCCTGGTTTGGCTTTCTCTCTCTCCACCGCTCTTTTTCGATGTCCGCCTGGCTACCGTCATTAAGTTTAAACTTGAAAATCGACCAGCTCGAAATTAGGTTTACTTTCTTTGGTCACCCAGGCCTAATAGAGTTAGTGTAAATTGAAAATTGAACTTTAACATTGTTGTCGTGGCAGGTTTCCAAATAGACTCTCAAAGAAAATTTTTATCGAATTTGAGTACTTACTATTTTTAGTAAGTGTGAAATTCGTGGCAATTCGTCAAGATTTTGAAATTCCAACAATCACACAACAACATTCTCGTGAGCACATCGTTGAGTTCGTATGCAAAATTTGAGCGAAAACAGGCAACTTACTATTTTTAGCAATCCAGCTTCCGGGACAAATTTCAGGGTTCAAATGCAGAGTTTTTCTTTGCATGTCTGCATTTCCCTTCTGGGTTTTTCGAGACCTTCGCGAAGATGTAACATGCAAAATGAGACGACCACTTTCAGAATACAGCCTTCCGAGGCTATTTTTAAGGTTTGCATGTCAGGGTTTCTTTTGCATGTCGAGTGATTCTGGTGGTTTTTCAAGAGCTTCGCTGATGGTAAGGACATGCAAACCGGAGAGCGCCACTCGGCTAGTAAGGAACTTACATGTGTGTGTCCCTGTGAGTCAGCTTCCCACCGTCGTAATAACAAGCCGCATCACAGCGTCAATGAACTAAAAAGAAATCCAGTTCATTTGATATGCATGCAGCTTAATTAGGGTTTCTTAGCCCGGACCCAAAAGAGGCGAAAAAGTCAATTTTCAAAAACCTGTAAACCACCGCTGATCACCGCCCTCGTGCTAATAATAATCACGGGGTGAAATTTTAAGTCAAACGGAGCACTTACTATTTATAGTAAGTCAGATTAGAAACTAGCTAAAAATAGTAAATTGAGTGCATGCGTCAGCGTCAGCAATAAGGCCACGTGGTGAGGAGCTCCTCATTCAAATTTCATGTCGATCGGAGCACTGGAGCTATCAGAAACATGAAGTTACTATTTATAGTAAACCACCTTCAGAATTGGGCTAAAAATAGCAGGGTGATTAAAATTGGCAGTGTTGGTAGAACAACGAGATCATGAGGATGCAGTGCGCAAAATTTCAAGTCGTTCCGAGCTTCAGAGGTGCAAAATTGAGAAGGCTTACTATAAATAGCAAGGCATGAAATACCAACAAAAAAAAACGATGAAAAAATTCTAAGTCTGGAGCTTCATCCTGTAGCTATGGCAAAATGCGCCCAACTTGAAGAAAAGGGGTTGGAAAATTTTTCTAAGTATAAAATTCGTCCTCCTCACCCCTCCAAATGCGCCCATCCTGTAGCAGGGGTGAAATGCGCCCAAAACACAAGGAAGTCAAAGCAAAGTCAAACATTTTCATCCTCCTCATGCATGAAAATGCGCCCAAGTTTATCCTTCACCTACACAAAAATGCGCTCAAGTTGGAAGAAGTCAAAATAGTCAAAGGAAGTTCGTCCTCCTCAAGGGGCAAAATGCGCCCAAATGCATGCATGTAAGGACAAAAAAGTAGAAGGTGAAGAGTCACCCAAGGGCGTTGGAGAAAGTTTATCCACTGGACATGTCAAAATGCACCCAAAAGGGCAAAAGGGTCAACAAGTCAACAATCTTTATCCTCCACCCACATGAAAATGCGCTCAAGTTGAAGGCAAGTCAACAAGTCAAAGAAGCTCGTCCTCCTTGCATGCTTAAATGCGCCCAAGTTAGGAAGGTAAAAGGTGAATGAAGGTGGTAAATGAGATGAAAATTTTGCCAAGGCGTGGTAAACAAGGTAAAAGATAGGCGTTATCCTCCATCAAGCTCAAAATGCGACTAGGGTGGTGGGTGTTAGAAAATTTTTCTAAGGCATGTGAGGGGTGGAATTAAATTGTTAAGGCGTGGTTTCCAATTTCTTCTAAGTGCTAGGCGCCTCAAGTAAAAATGAAATATTTTTTTAAAGTGTTGGAGAATTTGCCTAGGCGTTGGGTTTAAATGAATATTTTCAAGTGTGGAGTGAAGTGAGAAATAAAAGTGTGCTAGGCGAATAAAATTTTCTAGTGAAGTTGATAAGTTCCTCCTTTACGGCAAAACAAATGGGGTATTTTCTAAGGAAATTTTTCAAATTACCAGAAATGATTAAAATATTTTCCTAAGGCAAAATTATTTTCTTCTTAGAAAATACTCCTAGAACTCAAGGTGTAAAATTTCTGGAGCCGAGCAAAGAATATTCTATGAAGTCGGAATTGAATGATAGTAAGAGATGATTCAAACGGTCTTCAAAGTCGGAGCAACGGGTGATCTGGTGAATGAATTTTAAAATGATGAAAATAATATTTTCTAAGGGTTAAATTCAAAAGATTAAATGAACGTTAGATTTAGGTACCATATATATAGTTAGAGGAGGAAAATTCTCTTACGATGCTTGGGCGTTCAGCGGTAGTAGATGGATTTCCAAGTCTTCCCAGCTTGCCCGACACTCTTTAGTGAAGAATTTGTCCGGTGCTCCAAATTGTAGAATTTTTCCTAAGGAAATTTTAAAATTCTCTAAGGCAAGATGAGTAAATGTGTTTTCAAAAGAATTTTCTTGAATGATGAATTTGAAGTCGGAGTTGCCTAAGGCGGTTTTGATTTGGAATTGTAGGTGATGAGTTCTCGAGAGATGAGAATTAAATTCAAGTGTGAGGGAAACTCATTTGGTGAATCAAAAGATGGATTTAAATTAAATTCTTCGAAAACAAATTCAAAGATGCCAGTCAAAGTCAAGTTTCTAGAAGAGCAAGATTCCGGACGTCGGGAGACAAGTGTCAGAAATGCCAGAGAGGGAGAATTCGAATTTTTGAAATGGAGTAGTGGAAGTTTAATGCACTAGCTAAAAATGACTTCTTCTAGAATTCAAAATTTAGCTATAAAATGAAGAGATTTCTAACTTATTTTTCACAGTTGAAGAAGTCGAACTTGCTCTAAGTAAAACATTGCAGTGAATTGCTGGAAGAGTTCGAAATTTTGGTTGCTGAGACTAGTTGAAGGAGACGCCTTGAGTTGCTGAAGAAGTTGCTTGTGCTGAGAGGTACGACTTGAGCTTGTTGCTGAGCTTTGCAAAATCTGAAGTCCAAGAATCTAGGAGGTGCGCACTTGCTGGTTGAAGCTGGAAAATACGACTTTGCTGGTGTAAGTTGCTGAAGTTTGAGAGGCGCACTTAGAAGTTGCTCAAAGTTGCCAGTTGAAAAGGGGACGCCTTGAAGTGAAGTGACTTGCTGAGAGCTTTCAAAGTGCAAGTTGGTTGATTACTGATTGCTGATAAGATACGAAGTTATAAAGTTCAAATTGCTGATTGAAAATAGTGAAGTGAAGTCACTAGAGTTTACTTAGAATCTGTTCTAAGTGTTGAAGTTCAAGAGAAGAAGCTGAGGTTTGCAAACAAGAAAATTATTGCAGCTTCTTGAAGTCGACTGCAGCCCCTATGCAATGTCATGTTTTATTTTTATAAACTAAATTCTGATGAATGTTATTGTTTGCAGATGGCTGAGGCAAGGACAACTGGAAAGGACAATGGAGCATCCAGACAAGCAGTGATCAAGAAGCTGAGTAAAACGTTCATGCCGGAGTCAAAGTTTATTTCAAAGTTGGGCAAGTTGACAGACACCAACCTGGGTTCCGTCAACTTGGAGGCCTTCAAAAGTAGAATGTTGGGAATTGGAAGTCATCGGCCTTCAACTACTTCGCACAATATTGTTCGAAGTGGATTATATGCAGCTGCTGGTTTTCCACCAGCCATTCAATGCTTGAAGCTGATAATGGAGTGTGCCAATTGCTACGAGAAGGAACACCGGTCGATCATGTCACCTGATGGCCAAGTACTTGCAAATCTTACTCCAGCAGCCATTGGTGAAGCTTTCGGGATCCCGGTGCACAGAAACATGGTTTATAAATCTAGAGAGCGAGCTGAGTGTATGTATGCTTCTGCTTTTGAGCGATGCATGGATACAATTAACACCCACTGGATGAGCACTCCTAAGCCTTCTCAAACGAAGTTGCCCAAGCAGATCATAGCGGAGGACTTGAAGCAAGAATATTGTGATCTCATCATGATGCTGAGCAGGGTTGGAGGTTGCCCACAGTCATTTATTTTTGAGCCTTGGATGTTTTATTACATCAACCTGGTACTAGAAGGAAAAGACTGTTAATTGGGCCGAGATGATCAGCGATAATCTACATGAGTAGCTCCTGAGCTTGAGGAGAACGAAGACCTTTTACATGAGTTCCTATATCATTTATATGTTGGCACAGATGACGAAGTACAGGGGGATATCTTACAAGGAGCCTGTCGGTTGTGGCTCTCATCAATTCAAGATTTATGATGCATGTCCACGGTTGCACCTGTCGAGCACAACCCACTACAAGCGTGTCAACGATTCATTCACCATGTATATCACGAGACTGCTTCAGGAGCGGCTGCAACATAGAATCTCGAGGGATGCCCAGGAGTTAATTGAGAGGTATGGGTGTT
>VDFB02118920.1:0-23397 GCA_007258455.2 Sequoia sempervirens
GGATTGAATCGCGGTTGTGACACAACTTTCTTTTCAAAAATTATTCCAGCATTGAACTAAGAATTTATCACACATCGGCTAAGAAACAAGGAGTACCACAAGCTAAACACATTACACTTAGGTTCTCAGCTGACTTGATGTACTCTTCAACATCTCTCTTCTCTAAAAGCAACCTCTAAATCACTTCAAACACCTTAACTACCCTAAAAGCAACCTCTAAATCACTTCAAACACCTTAACTACCTCATTCTTATTCATTTGTTTTGCAAACAAGCATTTTCATTCCAAGAGGCTGAGCTTTCATTTTTGATTTCAAAGAAAAATCTTCCTATGCCACTGTTACACTGCACAGGTAAACCAGGTTTTGTATTGTGGACCTATATTAAGCTACCACTCTCAAGTACTAATGTAACAATGATACAATATAACTTTTGAGACTGCAAGAAGACATCTAATAACTCTTGATTGTACTAAAAGAATTCTTATGATTTTTGAAGAATGCTAATAACTCTACTGCAAGAAGGTGATGAGAGATTGCTTAGTGATGAAAAGCTTGAGGCATCTTATGAGGAAGTCATGCCAACCAAAGAAATGATCAAGTGTGAAGTCATAAGTTGCAGCCATGGAACTGAACCTACTGAACCTAAAGAAGATGGTTGTGTTGCTGACCGAAAGAGCACCTCTGGATGGCTGTGTTGCTGACCGAAAGAGTACTTAAAGATTCAGAGGGAGCCTACTGAACCTGAAGAAGATGGTTGTGTTGTTGACCGGAAGAGCACCTCTGGATGTTGTTTCAGTTGAGGTCTGCGATGAACACTTGTACACACCATAGTATGGTTGTAGCCATTATGGTTGATATCATGTTGAGGCGATATCTAATATCACGATGAGATGATATTCTTCTTTTCACTTATGGTTGTAGCCATAGTACTAGGCATCGCGATGAGGTGATTTGTCTTGTGTAGCTGGAAGTATCCTCCCTAGCTAAGAGGGAGTGTTGATGATTATTACAGCGTCAGTAATATCCTTCCAGTGATCTCCTCTACATAAGAATAAATTAAATATAGCCAAAGCTATTTAATTTATATATATATATATATATATATATATATATATATATATATATATATATATATATATATATATATATATATATATATATATATATATATCGATTTGTGATTAATGCTAATTCATCAAGAGATACGAGTTAATGAAGAGGTGCATTTATGAAGAGGCCAACATGCTTGAGGCACGATTTATGTCAAATAATATTTATTATTTTATGAAGGTTGAATTCTATCTTGGAGGCACAATCTTTGAGGAGGCACATTCTTTTTGGAGGCTAACCTATATTGTGAAGAGTCGCATCTCTCTCAACTTGTATATATATTAGATACATTTCATTGTTTTGAGACATACATTTTTCATACATTCCATTTCATATCAAGTGCGAGTTAGTGAGAAACTCTTCAAGTGCAGATCGAGTTATTGTGAGAAGGCTAAGGATGATCATTTGAGAATTACATCATTGTATTGTTGTGTTGGCATTAGTCTGTGGTGCATATTATTAGGCTTCATTATCAGCCTTCATTGTAAAGGAGTTTCTATTGTGATTCAATAATATAAGTGATATTATTGGCTAGTTTTTTCTCCCTCAAGAGGAGGGTTTTCCCAGGGTATCTGTTGTGTTATTGTTTTTTATTTAGAATTATTTTTTTGTGCATTAAATCTGATCATAAAACTAACACAAGTAAATGGCCGCATAGTGTGTGGAATGAGGGGGCAGCAGGCCTGAGACCCCTTTAAAGTTTGTTTGAGTGCTTTCTTTTCATTTTTTGTGATTTTTGTGCCAAGTTTCCTCAAAGAAATGTGGTCTCATAGAATTCCATGACAAGCTATTGCAATTGATAGCTGCTCCTAGTTATTAGTTATGTAATGTGAAGTAATTGCATAACTGCTTAGGTTAACTTTGTAAAAACTATATTGTTATTGAATTTTTTTCATTTATGACATCTAGTTATTTATACTTATGCAATCAGAAGTAATTCTTTGAGTTTGAAAGATATACGAAATGCAATGTAATCAACAATATGAATATAAACTACATAATATTTAACCATTCTTTTATGCTATTGTACATTGATATTTAACATTGCTCCTTGATTAAATTTTCAAAGAGTTTTTTTTTAGGCTCTTGAGGAATCGGGTGCTTGACCCTATAAAGCCGCGGTCGCGTCTGAGTAAAATTTTTATCATGGTAGCGGTGCCAACAAGCCCTCGATTACCGCGGGGCCCGGGGAGACTAGAACTTGTGACGGCCAGGCATAGCAGTGCCAGCCAGCAGGGCTGGGGCCCCGCCCAATTTTCAAAGTTTAATCTGCACATGAGGAGGAAATTAAATTTTGATTGTCGCTTCTATATATATCAAATTATCCAATAATCAAGTGTATGTCCATAAACAAAAATGGCATCAATGCCAACTCAAACAAAGTCTTACAATATGTGGCATATGCCATCTCGGTATCTATTCAAAATTTACATGCCAAAATGTCTATCTCATGCTAAACTACTGGTGGATCATCAAAATGGAGCCTCTTTGAAGCACTTGTTGGCTCTGAAGGTAGCTGCACAAGAAAAAGTCAAACCACAATTGAGATTAGTTATACTATATAATTTAAAAATGTAAAATCAATACACATTGAATTATAATTGAACTCTAAGTGGAAATCTTGATTGAAATATCGTCTCTTGAAGATTAGGGGAGTCACCCCTCTCAAAGAACCAACCAAACCAACTTTTGTAACGTCAATCTATATATGTGAACAAAAACATGAAATTGATCCAAGTTAGCATAGAATTGTCAGTAATAAGAACATATTTACCAAGCACAAAATAAAATAAACACATACCTCTTTAGGCCAATCTTTTTTTGTATCTCCTTTAGGTATTTCAACACCTCCTCATTGAGGTGTTTCAACACCTCCTCCTTTAGGTGTTCGAATACCTACTCCTTCAGGTGTTGTGGTACTTATCAACAATGATGTATAGCTCACAACCACCTGTACATAAAAATGACAAGTACATATGAAACTACGAATCTATGTCAATGTATGCATAATTAATAAAATATCTTATAAATCTTAATTCAATCAAATTTGAGTTCAATTACCTTTCCCTTATCTAACATTGTGCATCCATAGTCTGGAGAGCATCGCACCTCACTCGCACTAGGTGTTTCCTACAAGTAAAGAATAAGATAAACATATAAGTTAATATATAATTTCATTAATGACAATTCAAATAACAAGCAAGTATACAGTAAAAAATTGTAAATGAGTGAATGCGAAAATACATACTGTGTGCGTCTCGAGGCCAAATGAAATGGACCTCAGGGTGCTATCAGTTACCCGTGTGAGCTCCTCCTTAGACATTAACTGTTAAATAGACCATGTAAATAAATATTAGTACTTGATACTATCTCTTATTAATATTCATTTTAAAAAAATGTAAGTTATGAATTCACACCTTAAATGTTACTTGTGTAACTACTTCAATGTCCACCTCTCTAGTAGGAGAGGACTTTGTAGGGTGTGCTCCACTCCCTTGCGTGTGATCTGTTATAATCTCCACATCCTGGATGTCATAATCAGAAGTGTCTAATGGATGCTTAGGGGGATATACAATAGGACCCAAACATATTTGTTGGCACGTATTGCAAATATGTGGCACACAAATATGTGGACCTAAGCAGGATGATGCAATAGCATTGGATCCATCACCAAGATCACCAGGTTGTGGCTGAGCTACTGAAGAAGCATGGGAAACCAAAAGACCACTCAAAGAGTGAATGGCCTAGATAGTTTGTGTGGCTACATCCTCCGTAATATCTGGATGTTATACTGGAGGTGGCAGAGGAAGGGGAGGATTGGGAACATGTGGGTGCCTAACTACTCTAGCTGCAAGGGCATATCTCCACCAGCATGCAGAGGGTTTTATCAAAGTAATTGACATGATGCCTAACAAAGCTCAGCATATAATTTTTTTAATAAAGTAAAAAGGTACATCAAGATTATTGTTGGGTGGTTTGTAAAGCATACACCAACGATCCCAAAAGTTACTATGCCCTATCGTGCACCATTTTATAGAAAGTTTTGGTTTGTTAACATTAACTAACAAACCCGATGTTAGGGGTTAATAAATAAAGAAGCTATTTGGGATTTTGTTATTTGGAGATCTTTCACATCATCATAAGACAATCCACATGCATAATATTGCCTCATGGTTTCTTGCCACGAATGAAATGCATTATGTTGGGTGGAGAGGGTTTCTACATTTGTAATTATTCCTGTCAATGTGGTTGACATACGAGATAATCGAGGGATTTTCTTATAAACATCACAAATGCCCCTCAATTGCTCAAATTTTTCATGAATTAAGTATTCAATTGATGGCTGTAGAGGTGGTGGAGCATTTGGCATTCTACATTTTGATTCTCGGTTAATTTGGATTTTCATTCTCAATGGTAGAATTCAATGCATTCTCATTCTAAACGGCCATAATTCTGATTAAAGTTCAAAAATAATTAATCTAGAATTAGACAATATAAATGAAACACTATTTTTAAATCAAAATCCATTAAAAATTTCATTTTTTATCCAAATCCATTCTAAACTTTCGATTGTTTCATAAAATTTAAATCCAAAACCCTATTTTTGAAAAAATCACAAAAAATTCATTATTTTATCAAAATCCATTCTCAATTCAAATTTTTCATAAAAATTCAATCAAAAACCCTATTGTGAAAAAAAATCCACAAAAAACATTCATTTTTTTATCAAAATCTATTCTAAACTCAATTTTTTCACAAAACCCTATTTTTAAAAAAAATCCACAAAAAACCATATGAAATTATTCAAATCTAAATCAAAATTGAATCAAATCAAATACAAATAAAAAAACTTACCTTTCCAAATCGGATTTTTCCAAATCGGATATACGTTACACGAAGAAGCAATGCACTGTGCGCCTGCGGGTTCTTCACTGTCAAATAACTTCAAAACAACGACTGAGTTTTTATATATATGTTTTTTGCAAATCAGATATTCGATTTGTAAAACTAGGTTTGGTGTTTGGTATGGTGACACCTGAGCCTAAAAAAAGTCAACACATTCTTTTTGCATTTTTCGGTCGATGAAAGACGTGTTTTTTTCCTCATTGCCACTTTTTGGCCCACCATGATCCTGCACATACCCAAATATCTCATTGTAATCAAAACCCTCAACCTAAGAGTAACCCTTCACAACTAATTGTGCTTTATATTTCTCAGTACCTCCATATAGACCCATCTTTTTCTTAAACACCCATTTGGAACCAACAGGTTTTCGTCCTTTAGGAAATGGTACAAGATCTCATGTGTCATTCTTTTTCGAATCTTCCATTTCTTCATCCATAGTAATCTTTTAGGATTATGTATCATTCATACCTAATGCCTCTTCTATAGGTTTGAGTTTTTCAATGTTTTGATTAAGATAAAAATAAGAAGGGCCTATACCCATTACAAAACTACCATAAAGGCCAAGTAAAAGGAGATCACAAGAAGTGAAACAACTAGAAAAATGAAAATAACTACACAAAAAAGACCAGCAGAAAAATAAAAAACATAAATATAGCTAGAGACCAACACAAGCCCAGACCCAGCTACTAATCACTAAGCAGGAAAAGACCCTTAATAGCCTACCATTCTCTTGCAAGGAATCAAAGATTCTCTTTGAAGGACATAGCCTTCTAGATCTTGCTGCCACCATCATCAATATGGGGAAGTAGTACCTTCCACTTTTTTACTCTTATTTATGGAGTTGGTTTGAGTGGCATCTAGAAGATTATCACTAGCACACTTACCTTGAAAGTTCTTTAGCTCTTGCTGAAATACCTAAATGGTGACATTAGTGTTTTCACCCTCTCTTTAATGTACTCGACAATCTCCTATAGACCACGAAGGGTTTTTTCTCGGTTGCTTTGTAGGGTAGCAACCTCTTCTTAAATTTTGTTTCTCTCCTTGGAGATCCTAGTGATAGATTTTAGCTCCTCAATCTCTTTCTCAATGGTAGCTCACTTCTTGAAGGTCTTAACCATGCCAAAAATTAAGTTCCAATGACCAAAGTCCTCCACCTCACCTGACTAGTCCAAGGTTTTTTTGAACATAGAAAACTCCAAATTCTAGATCTTGGCTTTATTAGTGGTGAGTTGGGACAACAACCACTTCAAAACATCATTTTGAATTTTTGTGGTCTAGATTATTTTGTCTAATTTCAACCATAGGGTAGCACAACTCTTGCAAACAACAAATTTTGGCAGAGTGTCTTTGGGCTCCTGAACCTGGTTAACATTATGGAGAGGCGATTTTAGGAGATTGGCAAAAGAGGTAATCAAGGGGGAGTTGGGGGAAATATAAAGGGAAGAGTCCCTAGAAGGAGAGTCAGTAGGGGAATCCATGGGGGTGGGGTACCACAAGGAATCAAAGTTATCTGAGATGGAAATTCCTCAGATTGATAAAGGTCACTTTTTTTATTGCTGGTAGGGGTAGGGTTCTCAATAATAGGTTTTTATTTTATTTTAGAGGCACGAGGAGGGTTTGACCTTGTAATTCTTCGTTGGTGGAATGGGGTAGACAAATTATCAGGTCTAGGGGAGGAGGGATTACCTTTTGAAGACACATAGGCACTTTTGAGTGTTGGCCCCACGATTGTTGTTGCACCAAAAGACCTACTCATTAATGTCAGATACAAGCCATGGTTAATTAATCCACAAGAGGTGGTTAAGCCATGTCACAAATCTTGAGGGGAGTGATGACCATCTGGAAACAATCTTCCCCTCAACATTACCTAAGGGGATTTGAACCTAGTACGTTTGGCTCTGATACCAATTGTTGGCTCCATAGTTATTGTTGCATGAAAAGATTGACCTGTTAATGCCTAATACAACCCCTAGAGTTAATGGATCCATGAGAGGCAGTTAAGCCATGTCACGAATCTTGAGGTGATCGTTGACCATTTGCCAACATTGAGGACCAAGGAAAGGTTTGTCACCCTTACAAGTGAAGCAACAACGAGGGAAAGAGTCACATTATACTCGTAAATCCTATAAATAAGGCCTTGATGCAAAGGCATCAGGGTGCCTTTATCCTAAACATATTTAACTAATTGCTCAAGGGAAGAACATATCCAAAAATTAAGGTTCATTTTTACATTTTAATGAAAATGATTGAGTATGGGGAAGAGGTGAGCATGAAAACATTTAAATCTTCCTTCCAAAGTGACATACCTCATAAGCACCTTAGCTATCTTCTTCTAGATGATTGAAAAATCATCTTTGTTGAACCCATTTTAAAGCCAATTCACTTTCTCCCCTTTTTAAGGAATATCTCCATATCCTTTTGTTAGTGGCCCTTAGGTTTTCTTGGAATGCAAGCTCCACCAAGGAGAGACCAGTGACTTTTGAAATGAGCTCCATCAAAACTATGAAATAAAGACTTTGAACTTCAACTTGTTGATCCTTCCAAGAATTGGTGAACTCCACAGATAGGTTGGGGTCGTGCCCTTTCATGGCCTTGATATAGGAGGCAATATTTCCTTTCTGAAGAATGAGCCATAATTCTTTATCATTCTCCAAGTTCTCACAAGAAGTTAGCTCCTCTTGAATCAGATCCCCACCCATCTTACTAGTTGTAATAACAGAGGAATGATAGGCTAAGAAAAACTCTCAAGAAACACCAATTGCAAATTGTAGTGGTAGGTAGTTCTAACTTGTAATTAAGATTAAAAGCAGAAGGGAATTATTTTCCTTTATGCAACTTGAGTAGTATGTGTTAAATCATAATGAACTTGATGGGGATTCAATTTAGTTTCTATCATGATGTGCATTTTCATTATTATTGATTAGCATTCTCGCATTTTATAAGATAATTAATACATCCTCCTAGATTTTAATCTTTCCCACATAAGCTCCAATACTAGCCATCCCATCTACCACCTTGTTCCCTTCATGGAACACATGATTGATTTGACAATGCCATATTTTCATGATTTCAAGGCCATCCTTAGCGATAAGATCTTGCAAAGACTAGCATGGAGATGTTTTTCCTTTAACGTCATTATGGTATTACATGAGTAACCTTCTATAGCCAAGTTGGAAATACCTCTGCTATTAGCAATTTGTAAACCATGGAAAGCAGCTCCCACCTCAACAAAACTAGAGGTTTTCCTTCTAATATTAATAACATAGACAAGAATCACCTTTCCTCAATGTTAGTATTCAAAGAAAAAATATATTTTGAATCATTAGGTGGAGACCTTTCAAGTGGTTGTCTATGCCTTGTAGACCTTCAAACAAGTTGAGTTGGAGGTTATTCCTCATCTTCTGAAGATTCAAAGCTAGATGAGCTCTCCTCAACTTCTTGTCTATCCAAGGGCCTCGATTCAACTTTCTCAGGTGTAGAAGGAAGTTGAATCACATCTTCCTGTTTGTTTTGTTTTGGTTGAAATGTAATAGGAGAATAATTAGTTTCTCTAAAAATAACACTTCTATATGTTACCTTTTGTGCTACAAGATCCCAAAGCTTGTATCCTTTCACACCATACCTATATCTGATTAAGATACATTTCACAACCTTCTTCTCCAACTTTTTTTCATCTCCTTTGGCACATGTGCATATTCCTCATGTAGACATGCAAAATTAACATTATGCATTCGATCGGATTCAATCAAATTAGGTCTCACACTAGGCCCATTCATCACTTTCATCCATTCATTAAATAATCTCATTTCCTAAGGTCATTTATCAAATAAACATTATCATCAGCCTTTTAATAAATCAAACATCATCACTTTAATTAAATAGATCAAACATTTATTTAATTAAATCCATATTTCATCCTTTTCTAATTTAAATAAATCAAATATTTAAATCCTAAAGGTCAACTCACCTAATCAGCATTAAATCAACATAATCATCATCTATTTAATCTAACCCTGATTAAATGTTAATCCCATCCCACTTGCATTATCTAGATCTAGCCACTTGTACATATAAATCAATTTATTGATTTATTAAATCCAAGATTTTCCATCAACATGGCATTTATGGGGAATATTCCCTCAATTTTTGAATTCAAAGGCAAGTTGATTTGTCCCTCCAACAGTGCATTTATTGCTCATTTTCTTGTCCCCCACTTAGCATTTACTCTCAAATTTGAATTCAAATTCTCCCTCTCATGGGCACTCTTCCCAAATCTTGCACAACCATTGACCTATCATCATTTGACAAGTGTCATCTTCTCATTAGAGGATCTTTAGTCCCACATTCACCATCTTGGCCAATTTCTCATCAAGAAAATCTATAAAAGAAGGCTTAATCTTCATTCATGGGATCCACAATTTTATGCAAGGTTACTCTCTTGGTTTGAGAAATAATCTTGTTCTTCATCTCCATTGCAATACATCATCATTTTAGCTATTGATCAAGGGTTGGGAAAGGGTCACTAGCACATGTGACACCAATCCACTATGGAATAGGTAATTTTTGGTTGCTTTTATAATGCTTTTAGTTTTATTTCATCCTTTGTTGCATTTTTAAAGCATTTGCAAAGTATTTCATAGGGTCATGCATGAGGAATTTGTGATTTACTAACCTTATATGAAGCTTAGTCTTTTGCAGATTTCAAAAGCATGCACCACATTTGGCGCTAGAAGGAATAGGTACAAGGAAAAGCGAAATGTGTGAAATTCACACATAATGGACAAGAGGTTACCGTCCATGGAGATCCTAAGCTGTTTTCATACTGCAAGAACCTTGAAGCCAAATATTACAAAATCCCCCAAGTGCCGAAAAATGATGAGGGCCCATCCACATCATACATCGATCCCACCATTCTCACTTCTGTGATAGAGACACCTGCCATTCCCACCATATCCAATATCAAGCTCATCATCCAGGAGGATGGTTGTGGAAGTTATAGGCTCCCTAACAATGCTTTTGTGATAGTAGAGTTACCACAATCTCCAAGATCATGAGGACGCCCACAAGAAAATCAAGCTCCCACATCACAAACCTACCCTCAAAATTATCTTGAATTCACAAGGTGGGGAGACCTCGGCCATGAGGTAATTGAAGCAAATCCATCAAACATGTTGTATCGAGATGAAAGACCGACACCTGAGTTACCAATGGATGAAAGAAGCAAGGGCCTACACATGATGCTTGCGATGGGCTATGACCGAAATCAAAGATTGGGGCAAAATGACAATTGGCTCTTAATACCAATCATGCTTGAGACGCGACCTATAACAAATCTTGGTCTTGGATGTACCCCTCTGAGAATAACCATACGTGGCCGAAGTCCTCTGGTTAGAGCCGCTAATGTTTCTCCTCAGCCAGTCCTAGTACAAGTGCACTCCCCAATACCCATAGGGACAGACATGCATAATATCCTTTGGAGCCCTATTAGTAGCGATGACGAAGATACCTTTATCCAACCTACCTAGGTTGATGAAGATACCATACGTGTATGGTCAGTACCATATCCTTTGAACCCGGATAGTCAAAATTATGAGATCCACTTAGTCTACTGGCCCGATGCGACTATGACCGAGGACCACCGATTCTCGATACATTCAAAAATGATGAAGCTCGAAATTCATGGGGTGAGGATAACATTCTAGATGGAGATCACAAAGGCTGATTCATGTGGAGTTGGACACACCGCCTATAGAGGAAATGATTAAATCCTTTGATGCAGGTAGAACTAAGTCATATCCAAGTCCTTGGTAGAAAAGCCACGCAGCTCTCGACAAGAAAATATTAAAATAAAGGGCGTATCAATGGTGCCTCCTGAAGCCTGGGATGAAGGATTCAATCTTCCCCTCAGAGGCTATTCATCAAGAGAAGTCAGCAGTCCTTGGCTGAAAAAATGCAACAGTCAACCTAGGAGCAGAGGAGACCGCATATCACATTCTATGCAAAATAAGCTATTATCGAGCAAGAACTCCTAGTATTAGCATTCCTAAGGGAAAGAAAAATAAACTTCGCATGGAGTTATGTTGATATGCCAGGACTTGATCCAAATACTGTGGTCCACCACCTAGCAGTGTATCCAGATGCAAAACCTGTCAGACAGAAGCTTCACAAAATGCATCCTCAGGTACTTTGTTAGTCAAAATGGAGCTCAAAAGCTATTGAATCTTTGGATTCATCAGGCCAATTGATTATCTAGAATGGGTATCCGAACTTGGTACCTCTTTCAAAACGGCCAGACTGTCGAGGAATCTGCATGGATTTTTTGAGATTTAAAGCATGTCCCAAGGATGATTTCCCACTCCCCAACATTGACATGATAGTAGACATGACAGCAGGGCACGAGATGCTATCGTTAATGGACAGATTTTCAGGATATAACCAGATCATGATAGCAAAAGAAGACCAACACAAGACGGCTTTCACTTGCCCATGGGGAACCTACTACTGGAACATGATGCCATTCGGCCTAAAGAATCGAGAACCCAACCCTATCAAAGGGCCATGACATTTGATAATTTCATGATATGATTCACAAAAGGCGATACGAAGACTATCGCCGATGACATCCTAGCAAGAGTCAAGAAAAAAAGACAGATCATATAGCAGCCTAAGTGCTATCTTTGTGGTCGAGGAATACAAGGTCAGACTAAATCCCAAGAAGTGCGTCTTCGGCTTGCAATCAGGAAAATTACTAGGATACATAGTCTCCATGAGGGGTATCGAGGTGGATCCTGCAAAAGTCAAAGCAATCCTTGAGATGGAAGCACCAAGGAATCTAAAACAACTGAGAGGCCTCCAAGGAAGGCTCCAATCCATTAGAAGGTTCATAGCACAATTGGTAGACAAGCAGAACCCATATTCGCACCTTCTCCACAAGGGGGTATCATACAAATGGGATACAAAATGCGAAGAGGCATTCAACAAGATAAAGGAATATCTACTGACACCTCCAGTGTTAATGCCACCTATCAGAAAGCCATTGATCTTATGTGTGACCTTGGCCGGTAGCCTAAAGACTCTTCTTACTCGGCCTTGATGAAAAGGGTGAAGAGCCATATGCTATATCGATGGGACAATGGTTGGTCCGCGAGCTAAATTACTCATTCATCAAGAAAGAAGCTTTTCCTTGATAGTGTTTGCATCCCCAAGGGTGAACATTATATCTTTTACGATAAAGCTCATTGCAAAAATTGATCCTCAAGTATCTCTTATCGAGAGCAATGTTAGCGGCGAGAATGGCAAAATGGGTCATGATATTATCGAGAATATGACATCGAGTATGTTGAGAGAAAATCATCAAGGGTCAAGTTATTGCTTGAGACCAATTAGCAAAGCACCTATGTATTCGAGGAATCCTCTTGTATCTGAATTTCGGGCCAGATCCATTTTAACCTCAACATTGCTGATCACTAGAAACTATACTTCGACGGGTCATATACACAACATGGATCAGGAGTTGGTGTCTTCTTCATCACCCCACAGGGGGACTGCATACCAAGGTCATACAAATTGGCATTTCCTTGCACTAACAACATAGCAGAATACGAGGCTTTGACTATAGGTCTCATAATAGCAGTGTAATGGAATATCATAGCTCTTAGGGTGTATGGAGACTCTCAGTTAATCATAAATCAAGTCAACAATGAATATCAGACTAAGGATGACAAGCTAACCCCATATAAGAAACTGGTGGAGACTTTAAAGGAATCCTTCATTGACATAACATTTGAGCAGATTCCAAGAACCAACAGCAGTACGCTAGCATACATGGCTGTCCGGGTCTCTAATGGAGCATCCTCTGGCGATGCGAAATACAAATTTGATCGGCGACTTCTCTTTCCCATTCAGTACGGGGAATCAGAATATGTGTGTGAAATCGTTGGTCTGGCGATCCTTGAGTATCATGACATCTACATATCTTGAATAGAGTCATACCATTGACCTTCCTCGAGCCTAAAATGAAACTTTATTAAAAGGCATCTAGATTTGTCATTCTAGGTGATACCTTATACCGTAGAAGCATAGAGGGTACCGTACTACGATGTCTAAATGCTGAGGAGGCATTAACCACTCTAATCGAAGTTCATAACGGTATATGTGGCTCACACTCGAGTGGAATGACCATTGCCAAAGGCTGAGGCAGTGTATTACTAGCCCGTGATGGGTATGATCTGCTAAAGGTGTTTACAATGTCGTGACATGGGGATCTATCCATGCTCCAGCTCAAAATATCCAATGCGTCACACCATGGCCCTTTAATGGGGACTCGACCTCGTGGGAAAATCTCACCCACCTAGATCCAATGGCCACAAATTCATTATAATTGCAGTGAGTGCTTCACAAAGTGGGTGGAAGCCATACCCATGACCTATATCCTTGGAAGCGAGATCTCAAAATTCATCGAGACATCTATCTTTGTCATTATGGTGTCCCACAAGCCATTATCTCATATAATGGGACCACCTTCAAATTAGGAGGTTGAGACTTGTCTTATTCAAATCGACCTCCGCTTCTCCGCCCATTACTATCCCCAAGGCAATGGCCAGCGGAAATACCAGAGGAACAAAACTCCTCAAAACCCTTAGAAAATAATCAATGGTAGGGTCATGGTAGCATTTGCGGCTCAATCCCACCCCTTTGGGCTTATCCCGAACCGGCATCCATACACCCAGCCACCCCTTCTCCTTGGTCTACGGATTAGAAGTTGTACTCCCCATTGAGATCGAGCTCCCATCCCTCAGAATATCACTGCAAAATCTCATCACTAATGAAGAATATCGGGTCTCAGGCAGCAAGATTCTTGGATGAGAGATGCATAGATGCTGAATCACCCACAAGTCTATCATAATAGACTTAAATGGAAACTACAACAAGAAGATCCAGTCACAGAATTTCCAAGTCGGAGAATTGGTCTTAAAAGAAAATCAGAAGAATGTCCTGAATCCTAGCAGCAAAGGCAAGTTCGAACCCAATTGGTTAGGACCTTTCATCGTTACAGCAAGGTATAAATCAGGGGCATATCAGTTATCAACACCTGAAGGGGAACCTCTACAGGAGCCCATGAATAGCTCCCATCTCAAAAAGTTTTATGCCTAAATTCTTTCAAGGTATAGAACCAAAAAATCCAAAAAATCAGAAAAAAGTCCTAAAAAAATGGTTACTTCGGCGAAAACCTGGCAAACAGGTGTCTTGGTAACAACAACAAAAAAAAAAGCAAAAAATCCAAAAAAGGATAAAAAAATTGTCCTCTGAGTAGAAACCGCCGGTGGCACTTTGGACAAATGCAGCTAGTGAAAACACAGCCAAGCGGGTGCCTTGTGTAAATAAGCACTTTCCATCCACTAGGACCTTTCTGACTTGTCAGGCATTATCCCTCATTTACATCATCCATCTCATCCATATCTCCGGTCATCACTCATCCCGCCATCCGCACCATAGCTTGGTCCTGTGTTCGTATCATGATCCCTCCTAATACTACTCGGCCCATTCTCAAGGTCAGTTTGTCCTGCCTTTATCAGAGTAGTCTATTGCATCACGCTGGGGGCACGTTCTCATCGGATCGGATTCGTGTATGGTCTTAAAATCATCCATCGAGAAAATCCAAAAACATCAAAAATCGAGAAAATCCAAAAACATCGAGGAAAAATGAGAAAATCCAAAAACATCGAGAAAATCAAAAAATCAAAAACATCAAAACATCAAACAATCAAAAGCGAGGTCAAGAAGTCATTCAAAAAGCCAAAAACAAGATGTCTTGTTGAACTACATCTTCTACGAGCTTGAGCGTAGGCAGGAGTTGATCTTTGATCATCACAGAGACATTTAAATTGATCCTATAGTCTGTCATAATAAAGCGACATCTCATCGTGCATATCATCATCGTAAATGATCAGAGTCGTCGATTCGACTACATGGTCTTCGCGTGTATAGCATTAGGCAAAGCTCATCGTCAATGTTGAGGGCCCCTAGGATGAGTCTTTAGGTTAGTCACCGGTCAAAATCTCGGAAAATCCCAAAAACATTGGAAAATTGAAAAATCAAAACATTTGTAAAACTTCAAAAAATACCAAAAACAGCCTCAAAACATTGCAAAACTCCAAAAACATCCAAATATTTGAAAAAAATCCATCTACCTCATCTCGCTTGCACCCGCAATAAGCACCATTCATAATAAACTGATCGTCATTCTCAAGCTTTGGTGAAATAGTTAGAAACAAGTCTAGCAGGTTAAAAGTAAAAACTCAAAAGCGTCAAGTCTCAAGTCTCAGTCAGTATGTAAACAAGTCGGTCAAGTCTTTGTGTCGATAACCCATCATCCAAACAGTCCCATATCAATCATCTGATAACATCATGTCGTAGGATGAATCCTTCCTACAAGGGGCATTATTTATCAAAAAGAACACTGTGGATAAACGAAATGACATGCCGCCATCCACTAACATGTCCTAGGATGTATCCTTCCTACAATGGGCATTATCTTTTGGCAATAAGTTTCGGTTCTTATCCTTAAAACACATTCCCTTTTGGCTAAGCGGTATTGAAGAACATTGACTTGTTTGTGTACTTGGTCTTTTCTTTGACTTATCTTATTGTGCTCCAGTCCAAGGACCTCTCGATGATATCGAATGATTTAGAGATAGGAATGAAGTGTGATCATTATTCTTTTTATGCTGCTTTGTGCTTGTTGGGCGTTCTTGTAAATAACTTGGAGAATACTTGCTTTGTTAGATATGTGTATGGAGGATGTTTTTAGATAGCTTGTTATTTATTGCATTGATTGGTTATACCTTTCCATGTTTGAGTAGAGATGTTTGAGACTTCAAAGTGCATCCTAGTAAGGTTTCCATTATGTCCGGTGTGAACAAGAATGCTCTATCTATTTGTCGAGTCAAAGTCCATCACACTAAGTACAACACCATCCTGGTCCTTTATACCTTGATGCATCGTGCTTAGGCGTGTTATCAAACATAAAGTAAGTGACCCTTTGAAAATCCCAATCCTTGATAAAGCAAATCATCATCATTTCTCATCATCATTTCTCATCATCTATCATCATCATCATCATCTCTTTAGAATAAAGTCTCGACCAATCATGGACTTGTCGGATCTTCTTGTCATCATCTCATTTCCGCACTAACATCATCATCACCAATGCATCCATCATACATCCATCTTGCATCTACAAACCATTAGTATACCACATATCATCCATATCACACATCATAGTAAACATCGATCATTTCACATGCATTGCATGCATCATCATCATAATATAGATCTGTTAGTCTAAGCATCTTGAAATCATCTTTGCATCGTCATCCATAACCACCCATTTTGAACCTCTTTATCGCGAGATCAACCCTCAAATCGAATCTTTTCACTCGATCTCTTGAGGGGGCAATGTACCAGTGTACTTCTTTCCGCTGGGGCATCTGAAAAATCAGATTTTTTTTTATTTTGATCGCGGCAAGTTTATTCTTTGAACCAACGCAACAAGTACATTGTTTCAAAGAGGGGAAAAATGTAGACATGCAAAATTAACATTATGCATTCGATCGAATTCAGTCAAATTAGGTCTCACACTAGGCCCATTCATCACTTTCATCCATTCATTAAATAATCTCATTTCCTAAGGTCATTTATCAAATAAACATTATCATCAACCTTTTAATAAATCAAACATCATCACTTTAATTAAATAGATCAAACATTTATTTAATTAAATCCATATTTCATCCTTTTCTGATTTAAATAAATCAAATATTTAAATCCTAAAGGTCAACTCACCTAATCAGCATTAAATCAGCATAATCATCATCTATTTAATCTAACCCTGATTAAATGTTAATCCCATCCCACTTGCATTATCTAGATCTAGCCACTTGCACATATAAATCAATTTATTGATTTATTAAATCCAAGATTTTCCATCAACATGGCATTTATGGGGAATATTCCCTCAATTTTTGAATTCAAAAGGCAAGTTGATTTGTCCCTCCAACAATGCATTTATTGCTCATTTTCTTGTCCCCCACTTAGCATTTACTCTCAAATTTGAATTCAAATTCTCCCTCTCATGGGCACTCTTCCCAAATCTTGCACAACCATTGACCTATCATCATTTGACAAGTGTCATCTTCTCATTAGAGGATCTTTAGTCCCACATTCACCATCTTGGCCAATTTCTCATCAAGAAAATCTATAAAATAGGGCCTTCATTCTCATTCATGTATCCACAATTTTATGCAAGGTTACTCTCTTGGTTTGAGAAATAATCTTGTTCTTCATCTACATTGCAATACATCATCATTTTAACTATTGATCAAGGGTTGGGAAAGGGTCACTAGCACATGTGACACCAATCCACTATGGAATAGGTAATTTGTGGTTGCTTTTATAATGCTTTTAGTTTTATTTCATCCTTTGTTGCATTTTTAAAGCATTTGCAAAGTATTTCATAGGGTCATGCATGAGGAATTTGTGATTTACTAACCTTATATGAAGCTTAGTCTTTTGCAGATTTCAAAAGCATGCACCACACCTCACAACCAAAAACTCTAAGATGTCTCAATGAAGGCTTGTGACCCAACCATGCATCTATACCTAAATCTTATCAAAAAGAGCTAATGTACAAGACTTGTTAATCGAGTGACAAGCAATGGCAATAGCTTCAACCCAAAACCTTTGTTTGAGACCAACACCACTCAACATACCCCTAACCTTCTCCATTAATATCTTGTTCATTCTTTTTACAACTCCATTCTACTATGGAGAATATAGAGTTATCTTTTGTCTCAAAATGTCTCAATCTTTACAAAATCTATCAAAATCATTAGAGAAAAAATCACTGCCATTATCAAACCTCAAACATTTTATTTTCTTTCCAATCTACAACTCAACCACTACTTTAAATTCTTTAAATTGACTAAAAAATTCAGATTTAATCTTTAGAAAATATACACATGTCCTACTGTAATCATAAATAAATGAAACATAATATATGGATTTTTCAATCAAAGGAACATGTACAGGACTAAACACATTATAATGAATAAGATCTAATACACCACAAGATTTATGAGAACTCAAGTAAAATTGAACATGGATTTTTTTTCCATAAGTGCAATGCTCACAAAAATTAAAATCAAGATTACAATCAAACAACCCTTCAACAAGGTTTTTGTTTTTCAAGGTTTTTAGACCCTTTACACCAATGTGGACAAGTCTTTGGTGTCATAACATAGTCTTCTTTGTAGGTAAATTTGATTCAAAATAAAGAGCACCCTTGGGTACTAAAAGCCATTACCATCCATTGAAGATGAAACCCTCACATCTTCCAACAATTTAGCCATAGTCTTGCTTTTTGCAAAAGTACTATTGCACTCAAAAGTTCACGCATCAATTTTATACAATGTGTCATATTTGAAACCATATAACCTCTAACCATCTTACATCCTACATCAAAAAATTCTACCTACACACACGCATCTATTAGTTTTCTCATAGATGACAAATTTCATGCTAATCTAGGGATATTCAACACACCATTAATCCTTTTTATTCTACCATCAGGAAACGTAATTATAACTTTACCATAACCAAAAATATTTAAACAAGAATCATCACCCAAGTACACCTTACCTCAATCAAATTCTTAACATTCAAACAAAAAATCTCTATTAGAGGTTATATGAAAATATGTACCAGAGTCAATTAATCATGCATCATTACCTACACGAGTGGCAAAATCTACAATAAATGTATCACCATCTTCCTTCTCAGATTCAAAATTAGAATCAAATCTCTTCTTCTTATTCTTCTTCTTCTTCTTCTTCTTCTTTGCACTTCTTATGGAAGTTTTCAGGCTTACCACAATTCCAACAAATAACTTTGGACTTTCTAGGAGACTTTTACCTCCCCTAGGATTTGAATTTATCGTGCTTCTCATTCTTCTTTCCTTTTTCCTTAGGTCTTCCAAAAACATTTAGGGCTTCCTTGGCACTGATGGATACCTTCCTCCTCAAATCTTCAGAGAGAAAATAACCCACCACATCTTTAGTCTTCAAGATAATAGAAGTACTCCTAATAGTCATAACAAGAGAATCCCACAAATAAGGTAAATAACAAAGCAAGATCTAATATTTCTCCTCCTCATCCATTTTAATGCCAATTGACCCACCAACATATTGAATGCTTCTTGGTGGTTTATAATTCGTCCACCCTCTTCCATCCTTAAGGAATATAATTTCTTCCCCAAGAAAGTCTTATTTCACTAAATATTTGACTTGATACATCTCACCAAGTTTCTTCCATAGTTTTTGTGTAGATGTTTCTTCATGGAAATTTATTAGAATAGTCTTTTAGGAAGAATCTAATTAGACCCTTGGATTTATGGTCTATAACATCATATTGAGCAACCAAAATAGGATTTGCATGCCTCATGTAACATTATCATCAATAACATCTCATAGATATCAATCTATTAACAAATCCTCCATTTTCAACTTTCACATCTCAAAATTATTTCCAAAAAAATTCTATACCTGTATTGTCCTTGATGTGCTTTCCATTTGAAATTCCTGCAACAAGATCACAAAGTATCATCTACACAAGCTCCCACTCAAATCTATATTGGTTCAAAAAACCCAACAACCCACAACTGGAACCAAAGGTGATCAAACTCTAATACCATTTGAAATGAAGCTAAGGTAGCGAAACAACTTCCTACACTAATCTTGAGAGGAGGGTTATACAAAAAAATTTCAAATCTAAATAGTTACATAAACTTAAATAGAAATAAAAATTCATACCACAACACAATGATTTATGTGGGGAAAACCCTTTTGGGAGAAAAACCCCACACTCCAAAAGCCGCCTGATATATTATTCAGAATTCAACAATATTACAATATACTTGCGAAGAAATCTTTCTCACAAGAGTATCACCAATCAGAGATCTATAGGCAACTCAATAACTATAAGACTCTTTCACACAACCTCCATCTCATGCACCTAATATATAAGAGATACAATACATGAAACCGTCAAACAATATTACAAAACAATGAGCTAAAACCACCTTAAAAAGTGGTACCCATCCTTATCTCCAATAAAAAATTCCTATGATGTGTCAAAACACACACCACTACATGTAACTCCCCCTTTACAACTCATTTATGTGTCCCAACATGTTTTTACATCTCCCATTTTAGGAGACCCAACTTTCAGAGGCCATAACTTTTGATCTGGGTGCTTGATTGACTAATTGTTTGAACCATCGAAAAGCTTGAAGTGCTCTGTTGGCCTCCTCTAATGGTTCAATAACTAAGCCCTTAGAGCCGTGACTTAGAGATTGGACATTTGCACTAAGTATCTATCTTACTCATCATGAAGGTGCATTTCATTGTCAATCTAGGAACATAAACTTGAAATGGTCCAACACTATATGTGCACTAGGACTCCACTATAGTCATCCATAAACTAGAAAAGAAACAATATTGGAAATAAAATGTTGGAAAGAAATCAACTTAAGCACTGAGCATAAATCAACTACACTAAGCATCAACAACTGGACTAGAATGGAAGATCGAAATGGAAATCTCAGTAAATAGATAGGAAACTACTTTGTCTACCTTGGCTATAGGAATAGTCATAGAATATAATTCCAGTTGTTGTAGGAATAGACAACTGCTGAAACTAAAACTAATTGTTGAACAGAAAATAACTTTTAAACTAAATGGGTGGAATTATCACCAAGTGGCCCCCCTTGAGTGAGTCTTCCTTAAGCTAACTTAGATGCAACAAATCAGAATATCATTTTATTCCTTGAAAGCATGATTACAACATATTAGCAATATAACTATATTACTAAAACTGGAAAAATGCAAGTACAATCTCAGAACATCCAACCTTATGAAAAGGGGCATCTAACCATTATTTATATAGAGAAAAATATATAATTAACCCTAACTATCTAGGCAGTCGACTCCATCAAAATAGAAGGATTCCATTTATTGAAAGCATAGAAAAGAGAGGGAGGAAGTTATGCATGTGCCAAATTTGGTTAAAGAAGACTTGCCCCAACGAGAATATAGCACAACACACTCCCTAGATTTGCTCAACAAACAAACATGACCAAGGGAGGAAGTTATGCATGCGCCAAATTTGGTCAAAGAAGACTTGCCCCAATGAGAATCTAGCACAACACACTCCCTAGATTTGCTCAACAAAAAAACATGACCATTAAAAGGTAGTTACAATCTTTCATTCGAACTAGGAATTTCTCTCCATTAAGAGTTTTCCCTCCTTTGACCTCTTAATGACCATCTTTTTGACTCTCTTGGCAACGGACCAGCTAACAAGAGTTTCTTCCACTTTGCAAGTTTCATTGACATTAGCATCTTAGTGTAAACCTGCATAATGACATTAACACACACAAACAATTGCATATCCATAATTACCTTAAAGTAACATCCATTCAACCACATGTAAAATTAACATAGGTAATTCACATAGCATGTTAATGTCATTAAAAATCACAAGGATAAACTTATGCCCAAGGTTTATGGTTTTAAGGAAATGACATGGAAAAATTCAACAACCAAGTGCCAAAGTCTATGGTAACAACAACAAATATATAATAAACCATATCAAAATTGAGCCATTAGTTGGACTCATCATGCTCTATCAAGCTATAACTTACTACATGAATTATGACCACTTTCAAGACCAAAAAATGCCTCTAAGGCCTTCAAAATAGACTTTGAAACTTTGAAAAATGAAAACTTTAATTTATTCAAATCTAAACATGATCTTATGACAAAAAATTATGAGCATGCTTATTTAGCCAATCCGAAGCTTTGCAGAAAATTTCACATCAATTTGTGCTCAAATGTAAACTTACTATAAATAGTAACCTCATGTAATTGCAAGGTTGAGACACCATTTTCCTAACACTTAAGGGCCTCCTCCAAATAAAAAGTGCACCTATGAGCTTCAAACCAAAGTGTAAAGGTCTAACCAAAGGTTATGGTTTTGAAAGCATAAAAGACACTAAGACGAAAAGTTTAAGAATCCATATGAATTTTTCAAGGTTTAAAATAATGGTTTTGTTGTTGAACTATGGCTTTGAATTATGTTTATGCATTGCAATGAGGATTTGATTCCACATCAAATATCTAGTTTTTGTATTGTAATGGATTTGGTGGCTTTAGAATTATTGAGGTAAATGAGGAACATATGAGGAATGCCATGGTGCATGAGAATATTATTGCATCCTTTTTTTCTAGATATATCAAACGCTTGCAAGGGGAGATTTCTCATTTCCAAACTAGTTTATTATACTTTCACCAAGTAATTTTTAGGCTCAAACATTTTTGGTCTTCATTAGTTAGCTCTCCAATATGATAACTATTGTTAACATCCTCTACTTAAAAGACTTCCAATGACACATAAACCAAGTTGGCGTCACATCTAGAGGATCATTTTCATCAACTTGTGAAGTATCCTTTGCATCCATCATTTAGTATGGAGTTTTCATTTTCTACAAATGAATGTTTTCATATAAATGAACATTATTTCTCTCTTAAAGCTATGAATATTCCTCCTCATGAAGTGAATATAATTGTATACAAAGACATTCTTATCAATAACTAAGATATTGATAATTTTTGATAACTAAATTGTATGGAAAGCTTCATCCCATACTTCCTTTACTATCCAATGAGTTATTCTTGACCAATAGTCAAACTGTCATCTCTTTCATATTTTTGAAAGGCATGACTAAGCTTAGTAAACTAGAGTTATTTTTTCCAAATTATCTTTGTCTCATCTAGAGAATTTATGTTTTAAGGGTTTATGAACTCTTCCACTTCTAGATCTTGTATAGAATGCACTTTCTCAAGTCTTTCCTTTTAACATTTTGGTTGAGGGAAATTTATTTTTTGGAGTATATAATAGTGTTGTATGGAAAATAAGCACACCCTTTATTTTAATGGTTTTTACAAACCTAAATATTTAGATCTAATAAATTATAATATAGATAATGTAGAGCATGACTCTTATAGTTGATGTGTCTTTGATGTCTACTTCCCCATCATATTTGATCATGTATAGTTTTGTCTTGATCTTGCATGATACTTGAAGGCGTGGAAAAATAAATAAAGCAAAACAACATAAGATAACTCAAATAATAAAATCTATGCCTGAAACAATCTCCATTCTCCTAGTTTGAGTTAAAATAGAATACACCCTAGTTATATTTTATTTGCTCTAGATTATGATAAGATGTGGATTGCTCACTAAACCAACATAATCTTGGTATA
>VDFB02118920.1:23497-35554 GCA_007258455.2 Sequoia sempervirens
AAAAAGACATGATCATATAGGCAACCCTAAGCGCTTATCTTTTGACAGATTAGAGGAATACTGGGTCGTGACCAAATCCAAGAAGTATGTTCAAGAGGCAATCGTGCAAATTACTAGGATACATAGTCTCCATGAGGGGTATCGAGGTGGATCCTGCAAAAGTCACAGCAATCCTTGCGATGGAAGCACCAAGGAATCTAAAACAACTGAGAGGCCTCCAAGGAAGGCTCCAATCCATTAGAAGGTTCATAGCACAACTAGCAGACAAGCAGAATCTGTATTCACACCTACTCCACAAGGGGGTATCATACAAATGGGATACAAAATGCAAAGAGGCATTCAACAAGATAAAGGAATATCTACTGACACCTACAGTGTTAATGCCACCTATCCCAAGAAAGCCATTGATCTTATATGTGTCAGCAACAGCAGCAGCCCTAGGAGCTCTTCTTGCTCAGCATGATGAAAACGGAACAGAAAGAGCCATATACTATATCAGCAGGACAATGGTTGGTCACGAGCTAAATTACTCATTCATCGAGAAAGCTTGCCTCACAGTAGTGTTTCTTGCATCCCAAAATTAGACATTATATACCGCAATAATAAGATAAAGCTCGCTAAGTAAAATTGATCCCCCAAGTATCTCTTCTATCAAAAGGCAATGTTAACCGCGTATCGGCAAAATGGGTCATGATATTATCAGAATATGACATCGAGTATGTTGAGAGAAAAGCCATCAAGGGTCAAGTTATTGCAGACCAATTAGCAGAAGCACCTATGTATTCTGAGAATCCTCTTGTATCTAAATTTCCAGACGAATCCATTTTTAACCTCAACATTGTTGATCACTAGAAACTATACTTCGACGGGTCATATACACAGCACGGATCAGGAGCTGGTATCTTCTTCATCACCCCCCAAGGGGACTGCATACCACGATCATATAAACTAGCATTCCCTTGCAGGAACAACATAGCGAAATATGAGGCTTTGACTATAGGTCTCAGAATAGCAGTGCAATGGAATATCATAGCCCTCAAAGTCTACGGAGACTCTCAGCTGATCATAAATCAAGTCAATGATGAATATCAGACTAAGGATGACAAGCTAACCCCATATAAGAAACTAGTGGAGACTTTAAAGGAATCCTTCATCGACATAACATTTGAGCAGATTCCAAGAACCAACAACAGAGCTGCTAACGCCATGGCTACAATCGGGTCTCTAGTAGACATCCCTCACAACGTGCTGAAATATGAATTTATGATCGAGCAGCTTCTCTTTCCCACATTCGAGGTACCAGAATCAGAATATATGTGTGAAATCGTTGGTCCTGGCGATCCTTGGTATCATGACATCTACACTTATCTTCGAATAGGAGTCATACCCGCTGACCTACCATCGAGCCTAAAATGAACCTTTATTAAAAAGGCATCTAGATTTGTCATTCTAGGTGATACCTTATACCGTAGAAGCATAGAGGGTACCTTACTATGCTGTCTAAATGCTGAGGAGGCATTAACCACTCTAACCGAAGTTCATAATGGTATCTGTGGCTCACACTCGAGTGGAATGACCATTGCCAAGGAACTGCTGAGGCTGGGGTATTACTGGCCCACGATGGAGCGAGAAGCGCATGCTCATGCTAAAAGGTGTTTACAATGTCAACAGCATGGGGATCTCAACCATGCTCCAGCTCAAGAGCTCCATCCAATCGTCACACCATGGCCCTTCTCGCAGTGGGGACTCGACCTCATTGGGAAAATCTCACCCACCTCGTCCAATGGCCACAAATTCATTATAACTACAACTGAGTACTTCACAAAGTGGGTGGAAGCCATACCCATGACCTATATCACTAGAAAGCAGATCTCAAAATTCATCCTGAACTATCTCATCTGTCGTTATGGTGTCCCACAAGCCATTATCTCAGATAATGGGACACCCTTGAAGAACTAGGAGGTTTGTGACTTGTGCGAGAAATTCAAAATCCAACATCACTTCTCCACCCCGTACTATCCCCAAGGAAATGGCCAAGCAGAAGCTACAAATAAAACCATCCTCAAAATCCTTAAGAAAATAGTCAATGACGCAGGTCGTGACTGGCACTTGCAGCTTAATCCCGCCTTTGGGCTTATCGAACCAGCATCCGCACACCCACTGGCGCCACCCCCTTCTCCTTGGTCTACGGATCAGAAGTCGTACTCCCCATTGAGATCGAGCTCCCATCCCTTAGAATATCACTGCAAAATCTCATCACTGATGAAGAATATCAGGTCTCAAGACTAAACAAGCTGGAGTTACTGGATGAGAGACGCATAGATGCTTTGAATCACTTACAATTCTATTAGAATAGACTCAAACGAAGCTACAACAAGAAGATCAGAAGTAGGACTTTCCAAGTCGGAGAATTGGTCTTAAAAGAAAATCAGAAGAATGTCCTGAATCCTAGCAGCAAAGGCAAGTTCGAACCCAATTGGTTAGGACCTTTCATCGTTACAGCAAGGTATAAATCAGGGGCATATCAGTTATCAACACCGGTTGAACTCCCACAGAGCCTCCATGAATAGCTCCCATCTCAAAAAGTTTTATGCTCAAATTTCAAGGTATAGAACCAAAAATCCAAAAATCAGAAAAAGTCCAAAAAAATGGTTACTTCAAGCGAAAACCCCGGCAAACAGTGTCTCGGTAACAAAAAAAATAAAAAAAGCAAAAAAATCCAAAAAAATTTAGAAAAAGGATAAAACATAGTAAGGAAAAAAATCGCCCTCTAGTGAAAACCACTTCGGTGGCACTTTGGGCAAGTACCTCAGTGAAAACCTAGCAAATAGGCGCCTTGTGTAAATAAGCACTTTCCATCCACCAGACCTTTTACAATTTTGGTCCTCGCGGCATTATCCCTTCTCCATTTCGCTCCATCATCCACATCTCATCCATATCTCCCAGCCATCACTATCCACTCGTGATCCGCACTATACCTTTGGTCCTATGTTCGTATCATGATCCCTCCTAGTACTACTCGGTCCATCCTCAAGGTCAGTTTGTCCTACCTTTATCGGAGTAGTCTATTGCATCACACTGGGGGCACGTTTTTATCGGATTGGATTTGTGTATGTTCTTAAAAATCCTCAAAATTAGAAAATCCAAAAACATCAAAATAAGCACAAAATCCAAAACATTCAAAATCAAAAATCCAAAACATCGTGAAAATCAAAAATCCAAAAAACATCAAAACATCAAACAATCCAAACAGTAAAAAAGTCATTCAAAAAGCCAAAACAAGATCGCCTTTGTCGTAACCACGCCGCCTCTCGCCGAAGCTCGAACGTAGGGGCAAGGTTGATCTTTGATCATCCCCCGACATTACTTAGGTCACCTTATAGGAGTTCGTTGGCAATAAACCCACATCCTCATCATATGTATATCATCATCTATAACCTGGCCAAGTCGCCACCGAATCCACGTGGTCTCAAGGCGGTATAACGTAGGGCAAGGCTCATCCGTCGATCAGCCCCTAGGATAGGTCTTTAGGTTAGTCTCTACTAAAATCTCGTAAAACCTATTGGAAATTGAAAATCAAAACATTTGTAAACTTCAAAAATACTCAAAACAAAATTTTTAAAACATTGCAAAACCCCAAAAAAAATCTGGGGCCATTTGAAAAAAATCCATCTGCCTCATCTCGCTTGCACCTGCAATAAGCACCATTCATAATAAACTGATCGTCATTCTCAACCTTTGGTGAAACGGTTAGAAACAAGTCTAGCAGGTTAAAAGTAAAAACTCAAAAGCGTCAAGTCTCAAGTCTCAGTCAGTATGTAAACAAGTCGGTCAAGTCTTTGTGTCGATAACCCATCATCCAAACAATCCCATATCAATCATCTGATAACATCATGTCGTAGGATGAATCCTTCCTACAAGGGGCATTATTTATCAGAAAGAACCCTGTGGATAAACGAAATGACGTGCCGCCATCCACTAACATGTCCTAGGATGTATCCTTCCTACAATGGGCATTATCTTTTGGCAATAAGTTTCAGTTCTTATCCTTAAAAACACATTCCCTTTTGGCTAGCGGTATTCAAGAACATTGACTTGTTTGTGTACTTGGTCTTTTTCTTTTGACTTATCTTATTGCGCTCAGTCCAAGGACCTCTCGATGATATCCGAATGAAGGATTTAGAGAGATAGGAATGGGGCAATGATCATTATTCTTTTGTCTACTGTGCTTGTTGGACGTTCTTGTAAAATAACTTGGCGAATACTTGCTTTGTTAGATATGTATGGAGGATGTTTCAGAGTAGCTTGTTGACTATTATTGCATTGATTGGTTATACCTTTCGTGTTTTTAGTCCGAGATGTTTGAGACTTCTAAAGTGCATCCTAGCAAGGTTTCCATATGTCGTGTGAACAAGAATAACACTTATTCATTTGTCGAGTCAAAGTCCATCACACTAAGTACAACGCCATCCTGGTCCTTTATACCTTGATGCATCGTGCTTAGGCGTGTTATCAAACATAAAGTAAGTGACCCTTTGAAAATCCCAATCCTTGATAAAGCAAATCATCATCATTTCTCATCATCATTTCTCATCATCTATCATCATCATCATCATCTCTTTAGAATAAAGTCTTGACCAATCATGGACTTGTCGGATCCTCTTGTCATCATCTCATTTTCGCAATAACATCATCATCACCAATGCATCCATCATGCATCCATCTTGCATCTACAAACCATCAGTATACCAGATATCATCCATATCACACATCATAGGAAACATCGATCATTTCACATGCATTGCATGCATCATCATCATAATATAGATCTGTTAGTCTAAGCATCTTGAAATCATCTTTGCATCGTCATCCATAAACACCCATTTTGATCCTCTTTATCGTGAGATCGACCCTCAAATCGAATATTTTCGCTCGATCTCTCGAGGGGGCAATGTACCAGTGTACTTTCCGCTGGGGCATTCGAAAAATCAGAATTTTTTTTATTTTGATCGCGGCAAGTTTATTCTTTGAACCAACACAACAAGTACATTGTTTCAAAGAGGGGCAAAATGTAGACATGCAAAATTAACATTATGCATTCGATCGGATTCAGTCAAATTAGGTCTCACACTAGGCCCATTCATCACTTTCATCCATTCATTAAATAATCTCATTTCCTAAGGTCATTTATCAAATAAACATTATCATCAGCCTTTTAATAAATCAAACATCATCACTTTAATTAAATAGGATCAAACATTTATTTAATTAAATCCATATTTCATCCTTTTCTGATTTAAATAAATCAAATATTTAAATCCTAAAGGTCAACTCACCTAATCAACATTAAATCAGCATAATCATCATCTATTTAATCTAACCCTGATTAAATGTTAATCCCATCCCACTTGCATTATCTAGATCTAGCCACTTGCACATATAAATCAATTTATTGATTTATTAAATCCAAGATTTTCCATCAACATGGCATTTATGGGGAATATTCCCTCAATTTTTGAATTCAAAAGGCAAGTTGATTTGTCCCTCCAACAATGCATTTATTGCTCATTTTCTTGTCCCCCACTTAGCATTTACTCTCAAATTTGAATTCAAATTCTCCCTCTCATGGGCACTCTTCTCAAATCTTGCACAACCATTGACCTATCATCATTTGACAAGTGTCATCTTCTCATTAGAGGATCTTTAGTCTCACATTCACCATCTTGGCCAATTTCTCATCAAGAAAATCTATAAAATGGGGCCTTCATTCTCATTCATGTATCCACAATTTTATGCAAGGTTACTCTCTTGGTTTGAGAAATAATCTTGTTCTTCATCTACATTGCAATACATCATCATTTTAACTATTGATCAAGGCTTGGGAAAGGGTCACTAGCACATGTGACACCAATCCACTATGGAATAGGTAATTTGTGGTTGCTTTTATAATGCTTTTAGTTTTATTTCATCCTTTGTTGCATTTTTAAAGCATTTGCAAAGTATTTCATAGGGTCATGCATGAGGAATTTGTGATTTACTAACCTTATATGAAGCTTAGTCTTTTGCAGATTTCAAAAGCATGCACCACACCTCACAACCAAAAACTCTAAGATGTCTCAATGAAGGCTTGTGACCCAACCATGCATCTATACCTAAATCTTATCAAAAAGAGCTAATGTACAAGACTTGTTAATCGAGTGACAAGCAATGGCAATAGCTTCAACCCAAAACCTTTGTTTGAGACCAACACTACTCAACATACCCCTAACCTTCTCCATTAATATCTTGTTCATTCTTTTTACAACTCCATTCTACTATGGAGAATACAGAGTTATCTTTTGTCTCAAAATGTCTCAATCTTTACAAAATCTATCAAAATCATTAGAGAAAAAATCACTGCCATTATCAAACCTCAAACATTTTATTTTCTTTCCAATCTACAACTCAACCACTACTTTAAATTCTTTAAATTGACTAAAAAATTCAGATTTAATCTTTAGAAAATATACACATGTCCTACTGTAATCATAAATAAATGAAACATAATATATGGATTTTTCAATCAAAGGAACATGTACAGGACTAAACACATTATAATGAATAAGATCTAATACACCACAAGATTTATGAGAACTCAAGTAAAATTAAACATGGATTTTTTTTCCATAAGTGCAATGCTCACAAAAATTAAAATCAAGATTACAATCAAACAACCCTTCAACAAGGTTTTTGTTTTCCAAGGTTTTTAGACCCTTTACACCACTGTGGACAAGTCTTTGGTGTCATAACATAGTCTTCTTTGTTGGTAAATTTGATTCAAAATAAAGAGCACCCTTGGGTACTAAAATCCATTACCATCCATTGAAGATGAAACCCTCACATCTTCCAACAATTTAGCCATAGTCTTGCTTTTGCAAAAGTACTATTGCACTCAAAAGTTCACGCATCAATTTTATACAATGTGTCATATTTGAAACCATATAACCTCTAACCATCTTACATCCTACATCAAAAAATACTACCTACACACACGCATCTATTAGTTTTCTCATAGATGACAAATTTCATGCTAATCTAGGGATATTCAACACACCATTAATCCTTTTTATTCTACCATCAGGAAACGTAATTATAACTTTACCATAACCAAAAATATTTAAACAAGAATCATCACCCAAGTACACCTTACCTCCATCAAATTCTTAACATTCAAACAAAAAATCTCTATTAGAGGTTATATGAAAATATGTACCAGAGTCAATTAATCATGCATCATTACCTACACGAGTGGAAAAATCTACAATAAATGTATCACCATCTTCCTTCTTAGATTCAAAATTAGAATCAAAGCTCTTCTTCTTATTCTTCTTCTTCTTCTTCTTCTTCTTACTTCTTATGGAAGTTTTCAGGCTTACCGCAATTCCAACAAATAACTTTGGACTTTCTAGGAGACTTTTACCTCCCCTAGGATTTGAATTTATCATGCTTCTCATTCTTCTTTCCTTTTTCCTTAGGTCTTCCAAAAAAATTTAGGGCTTCCTTGGCACTGATGGATACCTTCCTCCTCAAATCTTCACAGAGAAAATAACCCACCACATCTTTAGTCTTCAAGATAATAGAAGTACTCCTCATAGTCATAACAAGAGAATCCCACAAATAAGGTAAATAACAAAGCAAGATCTAATATTTCTCCTCCTCATCCATTTTAATGCCAATTGACCCACCACCATATTGAATGCTTCTTGGTGGTTTATAATTTGTCCACCCTCTTCCATCCTTAAGGAATATAATTTCTTCCCCAAGAAAGTCTTATTTCACTAAATATTTGACTTGATACATCTCACCAAGTTTCTTCCATAGTTTTTGTGTAGATGTTTCTTCATGGAAATTTATTAGAATAGTCTTTTAGGAAGAATCTAATTAGACCCTTGGATTTATGGTCTATAACATCATATTGAGCAACCAAAATAGGATTTGCATGCCTCATGTAACATTATCATCAATAACATCTCATAGATATCAATCTATTAACAAATCCTCCATTTTCAACTTTCACATCTCAAAATTATTTCCAAAAAAATTCTATACCTATATTGTCCTTGATGTGCTTTCCATTTGAAATTCCTGCAACAAGATCACAAAGTATCATCTACACAAGCTCCCACTCAAATCTATATTGGTTCAAAAAACCCAACAACCCACAACTGGAACCAAAGGTGATCAAACTCTAATACCATTTGAAATGAAGCTAAGGTAGCGAAACAACTTCCTACACTAATCTTGAGAGGAGGGTTATACAAAAAAAATTCAAATCTAAATAGTTACATAAACTTAAATAGAAATAAAAATTCATACCACAACACAATGATTTATGTGGGGAAAACCCTTTTGGGAGAAAAACCCCACACTCCAAAAGCCGCCTGATATATTATTCAGAATTCAACAATATTACAATATACTTGCGAAGAAATCTTTCTCACAAGAGTATCACCAATCAGAGATCTATAGGCAACTCAATAACTATAAGACTCTTTCACACAACCTCCATCTCATGCACCTAATATATAAGAGATACAATACATGAAACCGTCAAACAATATTACAAAACAATGAGCTAAAACCACCTTAAAAAGTGGTACCCATCCTTATCTCCAATAAAAAATTCCTATGATGTGTCAAAACACACACCACTACATGTAACTCCCCCTTTACAACTCATTTATGTGTCCCAACATGTTTTTACATCTCCCATTTTAGGAGACCCAACTTTCAGAGGCCATAACTTTTGATCTGGGTGCTTGATTGACTAATTGTTTGAACCATCGAAAAGCTTGAAGTGCTCCGTTGGCCTCCTCTAATGGTTCAATAACTAAGCCCTTAGAGCTGTGAGTTAGAGATTGGAAATTTGCACTAAGTATCTATCTTACTCATCATGAAGGTGCATTTCATTGTCAATCTAGGAACATAAACTTGAAATGGTCCAACACTATATGTGCACTAGGACTCCACTATAGTCATCCATAAACTAGAAAAGAAACAATATTGGAAATAAAATGTTGGAAAGAAATCAACTTAAGCACTGAGCATAAATCAACTACACTAAGCATCAACAACTGGACTAGAATGGAAGATCGAAATGGAAATCTCAGTAAATAGATACGAAACTACTTTGTCTACCTTGGCTATAGGAATAGTCACAGAATATAATTCCAGTTGTTGTAGGAATAGACAACTGCTGAAACTAAAACTAATTGTTGAACAGAAAATAACTTTTAAACTAAATGGGTGGAATTATCACCAAGTAGCCCCCCTTGAGTGAGTCTTCCTTAAGCTAACTTAGATGCAACAAATCAGAATATCATTTTATTCCTTGAAAGCATGATTACAACATATTAGCAATATAACTATATTACTAAAACTGGAAAAATGCAAGTACAATCTTAGAACATCCAACCTTATGAAAAGGGGCATCTAACCATTATTTATATAGAGAAAAAAATATAATTAACCCTAACTATCTAGGCAGTCGACTCCATCAAAATAGAAGGATGCCATTTATTGAAAGCATAGAAAAGAGAGGGAGGAAGTTATGCATGTGCCAAATTTGGTTAAAGAAGACTTGCCCCAACGAGAATATAGCACAACACACTCCCTAGATTTTCTCAACAAACAAACATGACCAAGGGAGGAAATTATGCATGCGCCAAATTTGGTCAAAGAAGACTTGCCCCAATGAGAATCTAGCACAACACACTCCCTAGATTTGCTCAACAAAAAAACATGACCATTAAAAGGTAGTTACAATCTTTCATTTGAACTAGGAATTTCTCTCCATTAAGAGTTTTCCCTCCTTTGACCTCTTAATGACCATCTTTTTGACTCTCTTGGCAATGGACCAGCTGACAAGAGTTTCTTCCACTTTGCAAGTTTCATTGACATTAGCATCTTAGTGTAAACCTGCATAATGACATTAACACACACAAACAATTGCATATCTATAATTACCTTAAAGTAACATCCATTCAACCACATGTAAAATTAACATAGGTAATTCACATAGCATGTTAATGTCATTAAAAATCACAAGGATAAACTTATGCCCAAGGTTTATGGTTTTAAGGAAATGACATGGAAAAATTCAACAACCAAGTGCCAAAGTCTATGGTAACAACAACAAATATATAATAAGCCATATCAAAATTGAGCCATTAGTTGGACTCATCATGCTCTATCAAGCTATAACTTACTACATGAATTATGACCACTTTCAAGACCAAAAAATGCCTCTAAGGCCTTCAAAATGGACTTTGAAACTTTGAAAAATGAAAACTTTAATTTATTCAAATCTAAACATGATCTTATGACAAAAAATTATGAGCATGCTTATTTAGCCAATCCGAAGCTTTGCAGAAAATTTCACATCAATTTGTGCTCAAATGTAAACTTACTATAAATAGTAACCTCATGTAATTGCAAGGTTGAGACACCATTTTCCTAACACTTAAGGGCCTCCTCCAAATAAAAAGTGCACCTATGAGCTTCAAACCAAAGTGTAAAGGTCTAACCAAAGGTTATGGTTTTGAAAGCATAAAAGACACTAAGACGAAAAGTTTAAGAATCCATATGAATTTTTCAAGGTTTAAAATAATGGTTTTGTTGTTGAACTATGGCTTTGAATTATGTTTATGCATTGCAATGAGGATTTGATTCCACATCAAATATCTAGTTTTTGTATTGTAATGGATTTGGTGGCTTTAGGATTATTGAGGTAAATGAGGAACATATGAGGAATGCCATGGTGCATGAGAATATTATTGCATCCTTTTTTTCTAGATATATCAAACACTTGCAAGGGGAGATTTCTCATTTCCAAACTAGTTTATTATACTTTCACCAAGTAATTTTTAGGCTCAAACATTTTTGGTCTTCATTAGTTAGCTCTCCAATATGATAACTATTGTTAACATCCTCTACTTAAAAGACTTCCAATGACACATAAACCAAGTTGGCGTCACATCTAGAGGATCATTTTCATCAACTTGTGAAGTATCCTTTGCATCCATCATTTAGTATGGAGTTTTCATTTTCTACAAATGAATGTTTTCATATAAATGAACATTATTTCTCTCTTAAAGCTATGAATATTCCTCCTCATGAAGTGAATATAATTGTATACAAAGACATTCTTATCAATAACTAAGATATTGATAATTTTTGATAACTAAATTGTATGGAAAGCTTCATCCCATACTTCCTTTACTATCCAATGAGTTATTCTTGACCAATAGTCAAACTGTCATCTCTTTCATATTTTTGAAAGGCATGACTAAGCTTAGTAAACTAGAGTTATTTTTTCCAAATTATCTTTGTCTCATCTAGAGAATTTATGTTTTAAGGGTTTATGAACTCTTCCACTTCTAGATCTTGTATAGAATGCACTTTCTCAAGTCTTTCCTTTTAACATTTTGGTTGAGGGAAATTTATTTTTTGGAGTATATAATAGTGTTGTATGGAAAATAAGCACACCCTTTATTTTAATGGTTTTTACAAACCTAAATATTTAGATCTAATAAATTATAATATAGATAATGTAGAGCATGACTCTTATAATTGATGTGTCTTTGATGTCTACTTCCCCATCATATTTGATCATGTATAGTTTTGTCTTGATCTTGCATGATACTTGAAGGCGTGGAAAAATAAATAAAGCAAAACAACATAAGATAACTCAAATAATAAAATCTATGCTTGAAACAATCTCCATTCTCCTAGTTTGAGTTAAAATAGAATACACCCTAGTTATATTTTATTTGCTCTAGATTATGATAAGATGTGGATTGCTCACTAAACCAACATAATCTTGGTATAGCAATGGTAGTATGATAATAAAATGATAGCTCATAGACTTGTAGATTCTCACTAGATTTTAATCAAATTGTAAAAGATAAAGGATGAGAGTCCTCTATCTATAGAATTCACAAGAGGCAAAATCAAGGGCTAGGATAGATTGAATGAGGACTAGAGTTAGGCTCAAAGATGTAGTCATGTGACAAGTGT
>VDFB02118922.1:0-18065 GCA_007258455.2 Sequoia sempervirens
TGGGAGAGGGTTGGAGAGGGTGAGAAAGGTTATCTCTCTCTCACTCCCTTCCTCTCTCTCTGAAGTATCTCCCTCGCTCTCACTCAATCCCTCTAGCTCTCTCCCTAGTACCCTTAATCCTCTACCCTATAAATGTACCATCTAAAGCTTAAAAAATCCAAATTTATCATAACACGAGCATGTTATTAACCAGTAGAGATATGTCTGTTTAGGATTAAATAACGTGCTCGCGTTATAACGAGAACGCGTTATTTATTGCACTTATATTTGGATTCGCTTTTTTTTTTGCTTTAAAAAAAAAATAACGCGAACGCGTTATAACGTGAACGTGTTTTGGCTTGTTTTTTTCTTGTTTGGCCACAAAAGTGCGACCATCTTGGTGCACTTACCCATAATGAGATCCTTATTAAGTTGCATGACATTATTGGAAAAGAGGAGGAGTTTTGGAGATAAAGATCTAGAGCTTTATGGCTATCTACAGGTGATAAAAATACTAGATACTTTCATTTGTCGACCTCAAAACACAGGGTTGTCAACAAAATTTCTAAAATTGAAGTGGATGGTACTAGGTGTGAGGAGGAGGAGAATATTAGAAAGCGTGTTGTTTTATTCTTTAAAAATATTCTTTTGGAGAATGATGAAAATAACCAAAATGATCAGGATCATTTAATAGAAGCTATTCCCAATGTGATCAATCAGGAAAATAACTCTATGCTTTCCGCTATTCCTACCAATGAGGAAGTAAGGTTGGCTGTTTTCTCCTTTGAAGGGAGTAAAGCTCCGGGTCCAGATGGGTTCCCTATGTTTTTCTTCCAACGGTTTTGGGAGATTGTTGGAGAAGATGTGGTGAATGCTGTTAAAGAATTTTTTGGTTCCAGAAGTCTCCTAAAAGAGTTGAATGCTACTTTTCTGGTCCTAATTCCTAAGAAGCCTGGTGCGGAGAACTTTGAGGCTTTTAGACCCATAAGCCTCTGCAATTCGATCTATAAAATCATCTCGAAGGTTTTGACGTCTAGACTCTTAATTCTCTTGCCCACTCTGATTTCTCCTCAATAGAATGGATTTGTTCCTAGTCGACAGATCCTGGATTCTATTGTCACTATGCATGAGAATATCCATTCCTTGATGGAATCTAAGACCGAAGGCTTTTTGTTAAAGCTTGATATCTCAAAAGCCTATGACAGAGTTGACTGGAAATTCTTGTTTAAAATTTTAAAGGTGTTTGGGTTTTGCAACAGGGTTCTTCAAATGGTAGAACAACTCGTGTCCACAGCTTCAATTTCTGTCATGGTTAATGGCTCTCCTACAATTTTCTTCTAAAGCACTAGAGGTCTAAGACAAGGAGATCCGATCTCCCCCATTTTATTCACTATTATGGCTAAAAGTCTTGGCAGGAATTTGAAAAGGTTGATCGATAATAGATCCCTTCTTGGTCTCAAACCGTCCTCAAGCAATCTGATCTATTCTCATCAATAATTTTTTGACAATACTATTCTCTTAGGAAAATCTTCTGTCTCGGAAGGAAAAAACTTGAAGTCTCTGTTGGATGAGTATGGTAGGGCGTCAGGTTAGTTGATTAATAAACATAAAATCTCTCTTTTTTTCTTCAACACTCTTGCGCACAGACATAATAAAATTGCCAGAATCCTTGGTTGCAGGGTGGAGTCCTTGCCTGCCACTTATCTTGGCTTACCCTTAAGCCTTAAACCCCTAGAATCCTTTTGGATTTCGTTGGTTGAGAGGTTCAATAAGAAATTTGCTGGCTGGAAAGGAGCTCTGTTAAGCCAAGTGGGAAAGCTTCAACTCCTCAAAGCTACTCTTCAGAATTTGCCGATTTATGCCCTAAGTCTCTTCAAAATACCAACTAAGGTTGCAGAAGCTATTGAAAAGATTCAAAAAATATTTCTTTGTATGGGTGTCGAAGAAAAAAAAAAGACTGCCTCTTATAGGATGGGATCTGGTATGCAGACCAAAAAAGGCCGGAGGTTTGGGTCTTAGAAAAATTAGAACGGTTAACAAGATTCTTCTAGCTAAACAAATTTGGAGAATTTTTTCGTCTGCTGGGGAATGGATTGATATCCTAGCTAGAAAATATTTGGAGGGGAATATGTCTTCTATAATTTTGAAGGATTCCCATCTTCTTCCTAGAGGCTCAACCTGTTGGAATAATTTGACTAACGGAAGAAAAGTTATTGAATCTGGAGTGGGTTGGCAGGTTAGAAGCGGAAACCAAACTAGATTCTGGGAGGATAGATGGTTATTCAATGAGCCCCTTATAAAAATTGACTCTTTTAGCCGATGGGCTGAGAATTGCAAAGCTCTTTTTGGATCATTTATGAAAGACTATAGTGTGGATGGAAAATGGGTGGATCCGTGCATTGTCAGTCAGGCCCTTGCTCCTATTCAGTCTTTTTTGTTGGCTGTCAGACTCCACCCAGATCAGATGGAAGATCATCTTGTTTGGTGTGATGATCCCTCAGGAAATTATTTTGTTTCATCTGCTTTTTCCAGGCTTCTCCCCCTTTCTGGTCGAAGGCTTGGCTCAAACATCTGGTCCCTAAAATTAACATCTTTTTCTGGATCCTTCTCCAAAATAAGGTGCTTATAGTAGATAACCTCTACAAGTGTGGTTTCCAAATACCTAATAGATGTTTTCTTTGCAAGAAGGAGGCTGAATCAGTGAGTCATTTGTTTCTTCACTGTCCTTTTGCAGCCTCGATTTGGAAAAGAATCATCAGTTTCTGGCAACTTTCTTGGGTTTTTCCCTTATCTGTTGAAGATTTCTTCTCTCAATGGAAAGCCCCAACTCATAATCCTGTTCTTCGGCACTTGTGGGATCTCTCTTTCCCTCACGTTGTTTGGGGTCTCTGGAAAGAACGAAACAACAAAATCTACAAAAATAAAGAAGCACCGGTGGATATTGTTTTTGATAAAATAATCAGATTTTTGAAAGAAATGTCAAAGCTATACCCCAGAAAGTTAACAATTCTGAGAAAGTTGCTCACTTGTCCTATGATATTTTGGTTGCTAAGGTTTGGAATATAAGTCTTGATTTTCCCAGTGTTCCTAAACAAGCTAAGAAGAATAGAGAGGGGGTCTGCTGGTCTTTCCGCCTAATGGATGGGTCAAAGCCAATTTCGATGGAGCGGCTAAAGGTAATCCTGGGGCAGCGAGTTGCGGCGGAGTAATAAGGGATTCCTATGGAAACTTTCTAGGTGTGACCGCCACCCCTCTTGGCTCTCAAACCAATCACCTAGCTGAGGCTGCTAGAGCTTTTCATATTTTAAATTTGGCCCATAGTCTAAATTTCAAAAACATTTGGCTAGAAGGGGACTCCAAAAATATTATTGATTGTCTTATAGGTAGGTCCCCCCCCTCGTGGACTATAAAATCTTGGATTGATGATGGTAAATTGAAATTAGCCAAATTTGACAATATAAAGATTTCACACGCCTATAGAGAGGCCAATGCCGTGGCGGATTTTTTTGCGAATGAAGGGGTCAAGAGCAAAGGACTGAGCACTTGGCTAAATTTTAGTGATCTAAATATTAATGTCTGGGCCTTACTGAACTATGATGTGTCACATGGGCAAGAAGCGTGTTTTCTCATTAATGATGATAGGACGGGGTAATTACATCACAATCATTAGATTGTATGGGACCGAGCTTAGTTCCTTATACTGTAATTTTTCCTTGCATACTTTGTGGGTTCTTAGATTTGGTGGGACCATGTCAAGTAAAGATTTCGTCACGGCCTGCCCCACTATGCTTGCCAAAATGGGTGGTGACAGGAAAAGAGTGGAGCCAGATAGCTTTGAGACTCATACTAGAAATCCTAAAGCATGGAATAAAGTAAAAAGTGGGGGTTTAATCCCTTTTCTAGAAAAACTCCATGGGTCGAATCAGGAAGCCACTGAGCTTTTTGAGAAGAATTGGAACAACGGGGAACTTACCCTTTTTGGTAGAAAAGTGGAGCTCGATGAAAGCCTTATAGCTGAAGTGACTGACCGTTTGTCCACTGATGGACACATTTTTTAGGGACATGGTTTTCTTTGATGAAGCCATCATTAGATTCCCGAAGAAAGAGAAGGAAAGAATGAAACTGGTGAAAATTTCTAACAACTACTTCGAAGTCGACACTATAAAAGCTATGTGGAGGAAAGTTCTCTGTGTCATTATGGAGTATATTACTATGGATGGTCACTTCACTAGGATCTACGGTTACCACTTTTCCCTGCTCAACCATTTCCACTACAAGGTTAGGGTTTCTTTTCCCTACTTTCTCTGTTCTGTGAGAAAAAGTCTGGTTGATCACAAGAAAAACCCAAATAGATTTCCTATCTTGCATACTAGTTTAATTAGGTTAATTGTTGAACATTTCCAAAAAATGCCCGCCCCTGCTAATTTGGTTGCCCCTCCTGAATCTGAGGATGATGATATTGAACCCAACTGCTCGAGGAATTTGCCTAATCTGAGCCCAGTTAGGGTGGTCCTTAGTCCTTCCTCTATCCAAATTGGTAAGAAAAGCCTTAATTCTATGAAAGCCTGCTCTACGCCTAAGCCAAGAAGTCCCACCATTAAAACCAGAAATGTTGGCAAGAATCTTCTAGGAAAAAACCTTGTGTCATACTCTGAAGACTCTCCTGAGTCGGAGGACTCTGGCGCTAATAATACTACTTCCTTTGCTGCCCCGTCGTTAGACAAAGATGCTAGAACTAGGTCCCCTGCAACCCCTGATCCGGCTATTGCCTGCTTCAACCTTGATAGGGAACCCACTGTTGATGTCTTGGGTTTAGCCAGGAACAATTCTGTTGATCATTTCAAAATTTTGAAATGGATCTTTCATTAAATCAACGAGCTAAAAATTAAAAACTGGGCTCTTCAAAGCAAACTGGAAGAAATGGGTGTCAAAGTTTCTATGATTGGCAAGAATGAGGTGGAGCGAAAAGATTATGGTGCCAATAAAGATACCCAGAACCAAACAAGTATGGATAAAAGGGTTGAAATTGAGCTGGAAAAAATGAAAAATACTGCTAAAACTATTGCCGAGCAGAACAATAGGATGGCAAGACACAACGCCATCATAATCAACGCCATGACGGAAAAATTGGACAAAGCTCAATAGGGGTCTTTGGTGGTTGATCTGGAAGAGGTCAATGATAAAAACCAAGTTGAGGATGTCGGTATTTCTAAAAGGACCAGGGCTAATTTGAAAAGGAAGGCTCCTCCTACACCGCAGATGATTCAAACCTTCAAAAAGGGTGTTCTAGATATGCAGAACCTAGAGGCTGAAACTGAGTCTGTTCTGAAGACTCTGGGTTAGTAGTGGCTAGTCTTTTTGCTGGCTTTTCAGCTGGTTTTTTGTTTGACCCTCCTGGTCTGTTGTGGGTGGCTGCTTCTTTTTTCGATTTTTTCCTTTTGTAGCAGCCTGCTGTTTTCTGTTGAACTTTTTGTCCTTTCTCTTTGTTGTAAACTTGGTGGTTTCGGGTCCCTGTAAAACCCATTTTTCCCTTTATCAAAAAATATTATTTTAAAAAAATATTACAAGTAGGTTGATATAATCAAAGATAAAGTTGATTGAAAATTAAAAAAAATACTAACATTTAAATATATATATATATATATATATATATATATAGTGCACTAGACGAGAGAATCATCTCGAAAAGGGTATATTTTTTTAAATGATAAAAAAATCAAACAAAATTTGACGTCCCATGAAACCTATAACATTTCTATGAAGTTTAACTTTAAAATGTTATTACAGAAAAAATATTCATCATTTTTTTTTCATACACTAGATATTGAAATTAGTTATAAATAAGGAAAAAATTAGGGAATTTTTTTTGCCATGTCCCATCAATCTCACCTTTTTCATAATTTTTTAGCCATTCAAATTTTTCTATTAAATAAGTGAAAAATACATCTTGAACCAATTTTTAATTTTATTTTTAAATTACAAGCATAAATTTCATCAAGAGTTCTACATTTTAATTAGTTTGCAATTTTGAAATTCAAAACATAAATATCACTTTTGTGCAGTCCAAGTTGAAGAATTGAATTTGTGTTGGCCATTTCCTTTATAAAAGTGTAACACAAGTTTGTACATTACCATTTACTTACTCTTTATTTTTTCTTCCCTACCAATATACTCATGAAATTCCCTTTTTAGAGACTTCATCCCCTCTTATCTTTCATCTTTTCTAACTATTTATTTCATCTCTTGTACAATTATATCTTCTTTTCTTCTTTTAATATCAATTTTTGAGTTCATTTAACAAACAAAATTAGATTTGTAGCTTCTTATCATATTCTTCAACCACCTTATTCATGTCCTCCCTCCAATTTTTTTATAAGTATAAATTTTATCTTAGCACTAACTTTTTGAATTTCTAGCTTCCAATATTTTCTTTTTCATAATGATATTAAATGTTTGTTTATTTTAATATGATATCTAGACTAATTTTGTCTCTCTTAAATTTATGAGCAATAATCTTACAAGTTGATGAATTTTTTTTTATGGTAGCTTTCTAATCTAATCTTTGAACCTACTATACATGTATACATATATAAATTCTTGTTATTTTAGTTATATATTTTGTAAAGATTAATAATGTTGATGTACCTAATCAATTTTTTATAATCATATATTTATATATTAGATTTTTTCTCTTAAATTTTTCTATGGAACCTTCTCCTAAAAAATCATTTTCAATTTCACAATTGCTTTATTATTATCTAGAGTCTTATTGTTGTTTGATTGACTTAAGTTACTTCTTATATATTACATATCCTCTTACAACTTTGTTTGGGAAACACACATGACATTCTCATCCAAGTTCAATAAATGTAATCATTTGTGAACATTAACTGCATTCATTTAAATTGATAAAATCATAATAATAACATTATATAAATAGCTTAGATCAATTAATTCTTATAAATATATTTAAGTAATGAAAGATATGTGAATAATATCTTAAATTTATTAAAAAAATGATGTAGTTATAATATGATACATTTTTTGTTTTTATTTTATTTTATAAAATGCATGTTACACACTATCATACAAAGATTATCTAGATAGGGCTATAAAATATTTTTCATACAATAGGGTGTCATCTCTTTTTTAAATAAATGATATTATATATATAAAGTTGAACCTTCTTTTTTGTGTTTGGAGAGGTTGATTGGGCATGTGTTAAAATATATAATTCTCATTTTTTGATAAATGATTTGATGTGAAATCACAAAATTACAAAGGCTCTTTTCCTAATTGTTTTATGGCTAATTCACTTCAATTAAATATTACTTCAAAAAAAACATTTTTTGATTAAGTATCACTCACATCATTCTGAATTTACATTAGGAAGAAATATACTATTTGAAGCATGCATATAATTTAATATGATATCTAAAATAATATAATTCAAATCATATGACTAGTTCCCCTCCAACTATTAAGTTTCAAATTAGACTTTTATGTTGAAACTTTTATCAAAGTACTAGATGGAAATATAACATGAGTAAGGTATCTATACAACATTAGTATCATAGATTTAATATTCAATCAAATAAATCAATAATTTAGTAATGCATGTACTTAAGATTAAAATTAAATTAAACATCCATGTAAAGAATTGATGTAGTGTAATATTTTATTTTTTAAATTATTAAATAATTAGAGATGTTTGTCCTTTATTTTGAAGATAATTTGTATAAGACATTTAAGAAAATATTAAAAAATATCATGTAGACTATTCCATTTAATAAATTCCTTCAATTAGTCTAGAGTATTAAAGTATTAATTTTTTTTTTTGATATATAGATATGCTAGTTGGATGATTTTGAGATACTTTCCATAAAGTTATAATACATCTTTTAGTACATTGCAAATTAATAATCAACATAAAGTTAAGATTGTACACATAATACATATGAAATTCATAAATGTCATCATATTAGTTTTATAACTTTCATTCAATGTTACTAATGATTCAATAGTGACACATTATTATGAGTTGTAATTATGATTCATGCAAGCAAGCATCAACACAGTTTATGCAAAATCAGTACATGGTTGAAACTTGAGGCAATATCCTGCAATAATGGAGGCAGCCGACTTTAACCTCTTTCCTCAATACTTATGACTTTGGACGTTTGGAACTTGATGATCTGTGGTCTGTGTTTTCTTGAAATTTAGGGCAGTGTTTTACAGTTTAGAAAATTGATAAATCACAAACTATAACTCATTACATTTTCTCATATTTGTATGTTTGACTCGAAACTACACGGTTGAATCCTGATAGCAATATCATAATTTGACACGCTGTGGAAAAATACCTCCTACTTATCAATTGATGAGCTAAAGGGGCTCTATTATGAATGGTTCATAAGGCACAACACTTGCTGAAGGTTTTGCAAATGGGAGTATTAACTCAAGCCGGGCTTAACCTTAGAAAACTCCACGGTTAAGCAGCTTGGGCTGGAAGCGTCTTTGGGATGGTGACCTCGGACGAACCCGGGTGCTTCACCTCATGAGCATCACCTAGATGCAATGAGTGCTAGGGACCATTGATATCAGAAGATGGTTCTTGAACCACTACTCATGAAACATGGGTCAATGAGTTTGACTTCGAAACTACACGGTGAATCCATAGCAATATCATAATTTGACTTGTTGTGGAAAATACCTCCTACTTATCAATTGATAGGCTAAAGGGGCTCTATTATGAATGGTTCATAACACTTCTGAAGGTTTTGCAAATGGGGTAACAAAAGCAAAGGCAACCTTGGAAGCTCCACGGTTAGCCATGGCGAAGCTAGTCTTGGGATGGCGGGGCGGACGATTCTTCACCTCACAATGACATCTAGATGCAATGAGTGCTAAGTGGACCATTTGATATCATGAGAGATGGGTTCTTGTTGAACCACTACTCATGAAACATGGGTCAATGAGTTTGACTCGAAACCACACGGTTGAATCCTGATAGCAATATCATAATAATGACAAATAATTATCACCATAAAATGTATCATCACATCACCAAATAAATCCACTATCGCTTCTAATGACAACGATCAATACATCAAAACCAAGTACCAAGGTCTATCAAAGTGAAAACATGCTAATAGAAAACATAAGCAAAATGGAGGGGTACTACAAGATTTAGACTAAATTAATCATTCATGTAAAGAGTTGATGTAATGTAATACTTTACTTTTTAAATTATCAAATAGTTAGAGATGTTTGTCCTTTATTTTGAAGATAATTTATATTAGACATTTAAGAAAATCTTTAAAAATATCTTATAGACTATTCCCTTTGATAAATTCCTTCAACTAGTCTAGAGTATTAAGGCATTAAGAAAAATATTTGATAGATAGATAGATATGCTAGTTGAATGATTTAGAGATACTTTCCATTAAGTTATTGCATAACATCTTTTAGTACATTGCAAACTAATAATCAACATAGAGTTAAGATTGTACATATAATACATATAAAATCTATATATATCATCACATCAATTCTCTATAACTTTCATTCAACGCTACTAATGATTCAATAATGTTAGGTTCTAGGAGAACAAGATAAACAAATTTTTCTATAGATATTTAATATAGTAACAAATTATTATGAGTTGTAAGTTACAAGTTAACAATTTGAAAATAATTTAATATATTATAAAAAAATATAAAAAATTATATATTGACATCCAATCGAGCTAAAGAAAATATTTTCACTTCAACTTAGTCAAAATCTTCATACCAAGAAATAATATTAATAAAAGAATTTATCCATAGCACTGTATTATATTCACAACTATTTTTCACACTTTCTATATAAACATTAAAAGTCAAGTGACCCTTAGTTTTTTGATAAAATTAAATGATTGACAAAAAGTCCACCAAAGAGTAGGGTTGTCGAGAGACGTTTGTTCCACCCCCTGAGATGTGTCCCAGGGACTAGTACACATCTATGGTACTGGAGACGTCCCCAGAAATACCTCTAGCAGCTTGGAAACTTGGCGTGTCGTCTCCTAAGTCTCCCAACATCTCCCAGCAGAAAATTTGGCGTCTCTCGTGAAAATTTACTACTGCTCTTGTTTTGAAAGTTCAATTTCATGATATTTTTTATAAATTATTAATTTATTAATTTATATTTATATTAAACAAAGATGACGACTCCAAGTACCCCATCTCCTATTTCAAAAAATGTTGTACCGGTACTAGTCTCCCATACAAATACCAGCACGAGTCTCTTGGAAACCTTGTCAAAGAGTAATATTTATTGAATGTAAAACCTGTGATACTCTAAAAGAATGAGACTAAGATCAGACACATATGATCCAAACTTTCAATATCGACAAATCACTAAAAAATTAAAAGTATTTATCTTCTCAACAAAAAAATCTTAAAAGTCTTATTATTCAACTTTTCTTTGTGCACTTTTAAAATATATTAAGATTACTTTGCACATAATATCATATATCTAATACCATTGTGTATTTAAATTCCTTTATGTACTTTTCGCTTACCTATCCCATACACTCTTGAGTAGAAAAGCATGAGACTATTTACTGCCCACAAGTATGTGCTTGTAATTATGATCCATGCAAGCAAGCATCAACAGTTATAGCTTTATATAACACAGAGTATATGGTTGAAACTTGAGGCAATATTAATCAATAATGGAGGCAGCTGGCTTTAACCTCTTTCTTCAATGGCATAAAAAATATTTCATTCAATGCCATAATTACTCTACTATGACATGTTAGAAGCCATGCTAGGAGGGTTGGGCTTAACCAACACACACTAAGGTACTTTGACCACTTATGTGGCAGATGTGGGCCCCTTCCTCTCGCCAGCGCTCGTTTTTGTTCCCGTTCAAACAATAGTCTCTGTTAATTTCAGTTTAAATTGTTCCCGTGCGGAAGTCAGTGGATGCATTGATCGCATAAAACAAGAAGTCAGAGCAACGAGGTATCAAAATAGAAAAATGGTTGATGCAGCTACGACATTGGGAGCTTCGGAACAGGGTATGGACAGCCATCAAACCATAATGGAAGGGAGATTGTTTTCAACTATTACAGTCAGAAATATCCTAGTAGACATGTATGCAAAATGTGGTAGCATAGACAAGGCATGTGAACTATTTGAGTAGATGCATCAAAGAAATGTGGTTGCATGGATGCTATGATTGTAGGATATGCACAAAATGCATTTGGTGAAAAGGATTAATAAACTTTCAATCAAACCTGATTCGCAAGTGTAAAGCCAGACTGCGCAACCTTTGTCAGCATCCTCCTAGCCCGGGCCAAAATGGGAGATTTGGAACAAGGTATGGACATCCAGAGGATTTTTTTGGAATGTTGTAGCTGCAACCGCCCTGGTAGAAGTGTAATAAGCATATACAATGCTCGCGAACTGTTTGGCAGAATGCCTCCAATAATTTTTTGACAGAATGTTAGGATTGCAGGATATGCGAAATGTGGAAGCATAGACAAAGCATGTAAAATGAGACAAGAAAGAATCTAAAACTAGTTCCAAAGAAAGTCTGTGACATTTTCTTTTGTATCATTCAAACATTAAGGGCCTAGGGAATGTACAAAGCTTAGCAAACCATTAGATAATGTTCTTCAAACCTTTCTAATAATTTGGTTACCCTTAATTTCATTAATCTATTGGATTCCCTTAATTCTATTGGATTCCTCCAGCGGATTATCTAAGAGTTATAATGAACAATCATTCTACATTTTTCATAAGATTAATATTGGACACCATACATATATTTGTGCGATATTCGAGCATAATTTTGTAGATCAGATTATTGATAATAATGTGATTCATGTTGATGGGGAAATTGTTTGGTTGCTCCACTAACATAAAATTGGAAAATTTATGCTAATATTTTTCCATTGCATACACAATCTAGCAATATTGAACACTAATAGATATTCAAGCATCTTACTAATTGTATGGTGTATACACATATGAACAAAGATCTTATGGATACAAAGCATGTTTGTTCCTCTTCTGACACTTCTACAAAAATCTACATCCCTATTCCTCAATTTCACCTCCATATGTACCTTCAATTATTTCATTTTATAAGAAGATCGCAAGCCACAATTATTATGGTCCACTTTATGGTCATGGTTTTCTTCATGCTCAACAATGTGAAGGTATTCACATTAATCTAGTCATTTAGTATAACGTATGCATAGAAGAATTTGATATAATTTATACTTTAGAATCAAACAATTATACACATTTATGTGTTTCTCTAAACATAACTAACGACATTCTTGTGGACACTTTGGGGAGTATTGTCTTTCCCTTCACGTGGGCTTAAGGAGGTGCATGAATTTCTACATATCATTCCTTCATTGGCTAGATTTTTTATTTTACTTGGGAGAGATTAGTTACAATAGTTAAATGTGATACCCTCTATGATACATTAATGCCTAGAAAATATGTTTGTCAAGAGAAAATTGTGAAAGCGACGAGAGATACATATGTACCGATTTTCAAGTCAACTACTTCAAAATTGAAAATTATGTTGTCACTCTCAAGGACATTTGTTATGACTGCAAAGGCAAGGAACATTACATAGAAACTCCTTATGAAACCAAATATAGAATTCATTAATAATAACAAACTCATGTGCAAGAAAATAATCAAGAAATTTTAAAAAGGAAAATAAGGAGAAAATTAAACCCTCATCATTGCCTCCTAATATGCCTTTAGAACAAAAACCATCTTATAACTCTTTTCCTCCATCAATAAATAAATAATAACATAATTTTATTCCTTCATATGTACCTAAGCAAGGATGATTTCCTCCTTATGCTCCAAAGAAGAATACTTGAGAAAAATTTAACAATTCCATTGTGGCTTCTTTTAAAAGTGCTACTTCCATATGGAATCCAAAGAAGAAATAGAACATTAAAAAAGAACAAGTGAATTTGACCCCACAAGTACAATAACAATATTACGAAGGGTCTTTCTCCTATTCTACATATATCAAGCACATCGAATGACATCATGTCATGCTGAAATTTAAAACATTAAATATGGTTGCAAAGCACATAAATAAGATGATAATAATGCATTAGATGATAATCCATCTAATATTATTTGTTGAGATTTGGAGCTTTTGTAGTATACATACATGTCTATATACTTTACAATATTTTAATGGTGTCCCCTAGCTGGGGGGTATATCTTTTGGCATTAAATTCCATTACCATACTATATTTTAATAAAAACTTCAATTATGATGATTACATTAACATTTTTACGTGTTACTAACATAATCATTCTTGTGATGATTGCAATATTTTTAAGATATTCCAAATGATCAATTACATTTTATAGTCGAGGCATTTCACACTTGAAAATTATCTTGGACACTCTCAAGGATATTTGTTATGGTTGTAAGAGTAAGTAACAATAAATAGTTGTTTCTTATGAACAAAAATAATTTATTAATTATACCAAAGGAATCTATGACAAAGAACCAATAAAAATTTAATAAAAAAGGAAAAATAAGGAGCAAATGAAGCCCTCTTTATTGCCTCCTAATGCTCTTAAGCATAAAAACCAAATTATAACCATTTTTCTCTACCAATAAAGAAAGAGAAAGATAATTTCATCACTCCACATATAAAAAAAAAGGAATATTTCATGTTCATTCCCCAAAGAAGAATAAGGAATCAACTTTCAAAAATCCCAATGCCACCTTATTGGAAGACACTAGTTCCACATGGGTTCCAAAGTAAAATCAAAATATTTGAAAAGAATAAGTAGAGCCCACTCCATGAGTAAAATATCAAGTATATCTACTATTCTACATATGTCAAGCATAGTTAATGACATATTATATCACTATCAAATTGAAAATATTGAAAGTGTTTGAAAACCATTGAGATGAGAGTAGTCTATTAGATGTTGATCCACTTAATGTTATCATTTGAGATTTGGATCTTTTGCAATCCTTTTTTTGGTAATTCAAGTTAGGGATGAGGGCCCTCTCTCATTCTATAATAGTATATTAATATAATTTACACATAAATATTGTATTGATGGTAGACATGATTGAGATATTACATATTTTCTATTTCCAAAATGGATGTAGGACAAGATAGTGATAAAACCCAAGATACAAATATTTTTAAAAAATGATAAAAAATATTGAGAAAGAAAGCCACACAAATAGACTAGAATCATTAGAAAATAGAAATAGTAAAAACTATGGTTGAGAGAAATACGAAAAGGAGCTTATATGTTCCACAAGGGACTATCTATATACAAAATTTTATTAGATATTATCATAATTGATAAACATAGAGCTGCTTGTTTCATCCTTCTATTTCACACAAACTATCATTCATTGCATAAACTTAATGACCTAAACTACCTTTTCGATGTCATATATATTTTATTGATTGAGCATCTCTTGTTAAGTTCATAGAGTGCAAAAACATCCAATGATGGGTTATAAAAAATCACCAAACCTTTGATAACCTTAAAAAATTATAATTTAATTATCCAACACCACAATCTTGTCTCATGAATAATGCCAATCAAAGCAAACCCATGGCATTTAAATCCTTTGAGAGGAATAGTACTCACTTATAAGAGGAATGTTGTCAACAATTGCTTCCATGCCTATCATGCTCCTATTCCAAATATGATATTGTCCCATGTCCTTGGTAATTTCTTGTCACTAATGAGGGTATATATTACACACAAACATGAAAGAAATGTCAAGTTGATATTTTGTCAAATAAATCCTTTGGTGAGATCCATACCAAGCACTTCTAAAATGGAAACTAGGATATCACCATATTGGAAGAAGATTTTTTTTCTCAATATAGTTTTGTTGATCTCCACATTTACATATATCCATATCTACAATATTGCTCTTAAAAAGAGTAAATCACAAATCCTATATATTCCAAGGATAAAGAAATGGTAAACTACACTTGCATACTAAGTTGGAATTTAACATATTATAGACAAGAAAGAAGTGCGCTTGTTGCTTAGTGAAGGAAAGTTAAGTGCATGGAAAAATAGACAAGGTGCAAGATACATTATTTCAAACGAGTTTATAACTGCAAACCAAAGTGTGCATGCAAAGCACTCGGAGAATTATGTTATCATTAATCCTATACTAATGGTTTCCCAACTAACACATAACTGATGCAAGAAAATCTGTTATTTATTTAGTCTTAAGAAACCTACAACGAACTCACAAGTGCATGGAAAGAGGTATAGATTTCATGCAACATAAATGATTAAGAAATCGGAAGTAACGGTGGTATATCAGTCAGGTAAAGCTTACAAACTTAGTGATCTTCAGCCAATTAGATGGCAGCTATTCCAAGCGAACGTTATTCATGACAAACAACGAACATACATAAAAAGAACAATTGATAGTTACAGAGAACACCAACAATATAGACTAGGTAAAACATAACCCAAAGCGAAGATAAACCAAGAAGATTCAGATGTCACCAAATTCGTTGTAAATGATATTGTTCTGAGAGATGCGAACCACCTCTATCAACTTAAAACAACGACACTATAAATGTGGAGGATATTGGTGATGTCAAATGGAACAATCTAAAGAATAGGCATGAAGTCAAAGACAAGACAACAACGATTACCATGCATAGCAGAATGAAGAAGGTGAGGAGTGGAGAAAACGTAGGTATACTTATGGCAAGATTTACGTCTGAGAACCAAAGCACAAAGTTCAACGCCGGTGACACCCAACATAGCTTTGAAGTCCATGAAAAGAGGAAACTATGGTTTCACTCCAGTACAGATCCTAAAGGGTCAGACTTACCAAGCAAAAGAAACGACAAGGTGCCCTCACAGACCGCACTAATGTCAACTGCCCTTCATATAGTATCTTGAAACTAATAAAACATTGTAGTCTAAAGGAAATTGGTTTACACTTCTTTGAAAACTACATGCAATTTAAGCTACCAGCATATACATTTCCAGATCTAAGGCAACGGCCCCCCCTTTATATTCCAACCTTGCTATATTTAAAGATTATTATGAGAGATCCAAATCATTTCCATGATTTACAATTAACGACACGGTTTAAAATGGAGAATATAAAGGATTCCAATTGGATTCAATTTAATCCACAAATAGCCTTCGATTTGAAGAAAACGCCAAATGAAAAGAAGACCATAAATAATAATTACTTACCTCTAATGTTTTAGGCAGCGACTTAATGCCTTCTACGTGCCAACACTAAAACTTTCTACAGTTTTCTATTAATGAAAATTTCCTTCAAATCCAAAGATTCAAAGCGCATCATCCGCGTGGTTCAAATGACCAAACCCCTCAGTCGATCTACAACATTAGAAGAGTCTAAAAGGAAAAGACGATTATACTGAAAAGGATACACTGGCAACTAGTGAATTTGAGCAGGGCGGTGCTTGTAAGATAATAAATAAATTGATATTTTCAGCCAACACTCTAAATAGATGGTGTTTAGAGAAAATTATGCAATTATTTAAATACCAAGCTGGAGATCAAGTTAAGCGGTGCAGCCAGAGCAAAATGCAAACAAAAATATTCAAACACTAGCAGGCACCAGGGACAAAAATTCAATCGATCTCCAAGGTTAACAATAGTGAAGAGGAAGTGGCCAAAGGGGCAGATAAAAGTGCTATCACTTGGACGTTTGAAACCCAAACAAAACCATTGAACATCATGAGCAGGGGCGGCGCCTAGGGTAAGGAGTAGACCAACTTGAAATTTGGATTAGTTTCAGTAAAGAAGAGAATAAGTCTCAGGCCAAGTTAGGAAAGAAAAATCTAGCATCTCAAGACTAAGTCAGAGAGTGTAGAACCTTAAGCTACAATAAACATATACGGGGAGATGCAGAACAAAGTTTCAGGGTTCGAGCCAGCTAGACAATTAAACCTCAGTCTAAAACCAATAAAGAACATAGAATGGGATTCAAAGAGATTATTTTCCCCATTCGAAGAATGGCATAATCCGTGTGTAAGATAATTCATACAATAAATTGCTGGTTAAAAACATATTTCATATAATTTTCCTTATCTGCATGTTGTTATGTTTTTCATTAATTTCAGAAGACTCGTTCTAATTGTTTCTTTGTGCATGTGCAGATCTGGTAAATAAATTCTTTTCCACAAAGTTTATTCAAGAACTTGCAAGAAATCTAAAAGAAGAAAACCTGGTAAAACTTGATAGCTGAGTTGAATCAAATTCTGAAGCTTCTGTCAATCCTGCTCAACACTAGCTATTTGACGAAGAAACCCAAAACAATCCAACCCAATAATATGTATGCAATCAAAACTGAGATGAAAGCTTTTTTTCAGAACAACTGTTGTGCAAAAATTTCCTAAGAGCCACTGCTGAGAAAATTCTTCCAAAAAATTGCCATCCAAGAAATTGCAACCCCTAAAAGCTTTTTAATGCCATTAATTACCTCAAGTTACAAAACTTAACTGATTGTAGTCATGCATTCAAAAACTGCTCAATCAGTTATAATCATTAAATATCTAAGATATTATCCTTCAACTCATGTTTTCAGATATTTTTAACTTATATAAAATAAACTCTTTTTAAATTGTCAACTTTTCACAAAAATCCTATTTGCACAATTAATTCAAAAATTACATTTAAATAATTACTTATTTCAAAATCAACATTCACTTTTAAATAAATACTTGTTTAATTTATTTTAATAAATCAAACCTTGCTCATAAAAAATTAATCTAATAATTAAAAAATTTTACATTTAATCAAATATATTAACAAATAAGCCATTTAACTAAATTAAAAAAATAATTAATTTCCAAATAAAATAGCACAAACAAGATCGACACGATGGGACTAGACGACAAACATCAAACGACAACGGGTGACAAATAGATACCTGTTCAATGAAGAACGATGGCTTAAATGAGGACCTGACACTATCTCCGGATCAACATAATTTCATTGGGTTAGGGTACGCTCAAACCTGACAAGTAGGTGGAGCTGATACCCGGTACCTGTATGATC
>VDFB02118923.1:0-19912 GCA_007258455.2 Sequoia sempervirens
ATTAAACCTAAAACAAGAATCATACACACCACAATAGTGAGATGAACGAAACAAACCTTGATCATTTTATTCAAAATTTAGATATGCTTGTACAATGGAGAGACATGAGTTTAAATTAATCATACCAATTCAAATGCCAATACTGTCATAAAACATCAAATCCTCATGAATTCAAAACCTACTACAGAATGACTCAAAACCTAAATTGCATTTTCCCTAAAACCGTCAGACTTTACAATTTTCTTTGCAACTTCATCTAAACTCAACCAAAAATATCTAACTTGCTAACCCATACTTTTGGCCTTGAAATCCTTCTTATAGAAAAAGGAGGAGCAAACAAGCATCGGACCAGAAAGCACACATGTCACTAGCCAATTGGATTGCCTTGTGATATTCCAAAAATTTGTTACAACAATCTTCTCAGAGAATCTTCTTGTTCATCGTGCCTGCTGAGAATGGTTGATGCAGCAACAAAAAAATTCAAGAATTTTGCGCCTAGACTGTCACCAAAAAACAAAACTAGAATTTGTTGTAACTACAATAGCTGATTTGTCAACCGTTAGCAGCCTACTCCTTTTCACTCTTCCTTAATTAAATATACATTTACCCATTTCCAATACTCTTCATCAGTTGGCCAATCAAAATTGATCACCTCATTCACCTTGACACTATAAGGTTTGTACTTAACTACCACCTGATTCGCTTCTCTTTCAAAAGACTCCAAGAATGAGCTGGTGCTAATGATTTTGTCCATACAGCTCACCAACAAATCATAATTTGAGTTACGCTATTTTTCAGGGTTTTGTAGTCCAAACATGATATAAAGTGGCTCTTACACTTTTGTGATTACTGTAGCTTGTGTAACATGCCCTGTGGATACTGTTCTAATTGTAGGATGAATGAATAGAGGTAGGATGAGAAATAAAGAAAAGGTATCTGCTGTCCTCCAATATTTTGTCAAAGAAAAGCATGTGAAATGAAAGGTTCAAGCCTAGGTTTCAACAAAACATGGGAGATCGTTTATGAATTTTTTTATCCATGTCTTGAGACCTAATGGGTTGTTCACGAACCTTGAATATAAATGATATACACACACACACACACACACATATATATATAAATGTATGTATGTATGTATATGTATTTTAAATGTAAACAAATGCAATTATTAGATGCTCTCCTAGAACAGATAATGCAACATATCATTAAAGAAATCCATATCTATGTGTATACAATGTGTATTTCTAAGAAATGCAAGTGTAAATGCAAAAGAGCATATGGTTTTGTAGTGTTATAGATACAACATATCCATAAAATTAATGTAACTGAAATTCCTAAAGTCTTCAACACATATAATATGAAATCGATCAAACTATTAAACTACATGAGAAATAAATGAAAATAGTAATGCATATGTATGTGTATTTGTAAATGAAGGTGTAAAATAAATAAGAATAATGAAAATTATAAAAGAATACAAGGAAAGGTCTCCTCCCTTCTTGGTAGTGATAACCTCCACACACAACCCTTAAAAATTATGAATAGAGGAATATAATCTTTGAAGAACTCAAAGTTGATTCTCTCCTACCTGATGCAATTAGTCATTTTATCCTTACAAACATTTATAGTGATTACTAGAGGCACATAGACCAATTCTTCATAATAGAAGAATTTGATCATACTTTTCCAATGATAGCATTATATGAAAACCTTAGGTTAAATGAATAATTCCTAGCTAAGTTCTTTAAATCATGTCCAACCGTATAAGAGAAGACCACTGCTATGTGTACCTAGATACCATGGAGAAAGGCTAGTCTTTGGGCTCTTTCATCAATCATCCTAACTTAAAACATACCAAAAATCTCCTAGCAATTAGACATAGGAAGATTTAATATGATTTAAAAAAAAATTATTGCCAAAGCGTAAACTTATGATGACTTAACCAGGCCTAGTACACACTCCCTCCCCGTTAACCATTTAGACATATGGAAATTAAATGTAAATTTGCTACTATTTTTAGTCATGTAGGTGTCCAATAAACCACTTGGTGGTGTTTCCCTTCAAGTGTATTTACTTGAATGAAGAGCAAAATTCCTTTGATTACAATTAGAGAATACATCTGAGGCCTTGGTTGTGTAACTGGTGGACCATAGTCACATTTAACACTTGTTACAAAGTTTGGGAGTTAAAACATTAAGTAGATTTGATTTGTGATGGACACATTTGGACGGTAGTAATAATAGCTTGCAATTTATCAAGACTTGATTACCTTATAACCTATCAAATTCTAGCGATGAAATGATAGATTAATCATAATGTCACCTTGGGATCACATCACCATGAAAGAACTTCATCCAACTTAATCAAGTGAGGGAAATTCAGGAAGAAAAGAGGAAAGTGAGACATGTAGTATGTCTAAAAGAGGGAGATCAACTAGAGGTCAAAATATTAGAAGAAAATTCCGTAAACGCATGGAATTTTTTTTTGTTGAAGGGGGGTCATGTTCTTATGATGATGAGATCATAGGTGATGTCGAGGTTCCCTTGAGGTACAAACATCTACGGAAACAATGGGTACCCAAGGAACTTCCTCAAATAAACACTAATTTTTGTGTCAACGAGAGGATATATCACATAACACTATCGTCATTACATGGTTTGGGCCTATTTTACATGGATGGCATAAAGGTCTATTACAACAAAGTTACTGAATTGATGGAGTATGTTGGAACCTGTTACAGTTACAAAGACTGGATACAACTGGTTCGATATACACGAAGTATGTGTAGGTATGCACTATTAGCAAATTATATACAACTAAAAGATAAGGATCAAAATAAAGGAGTGGCTATGTACATTGACGGAAGGCCAAAAGCATTAGGGAATATTGCAGGGTTTATAAACAGTACACGACCTGGATCAACAAATAAGCAACCCAATTGCATATTCGAGGCGCGCGAGGGAAACTGTGTATTCGTATGTGCGATAAAATCAATAACTACAGGGGAAGAGTTGCTAATCAATTACAATTTGAATCACATAGTTACAAACACAGTTACTATGAGGTGGTATGTACTATGTACCATTTTACCCAACCTCCAATGAATGACTCCAATATACCATTTTATTCTTATGTTTTTTTTCATAAGTCTATTGGTTTCATTTCGGTAGTGTTTTTTTATATTTAATTTTTGTCACAGCGGGACATTGATCGTACGGAAAAGGCTCTGGTCCAGAGCACAGATCATGATGTATCTTCAGGTGCTTCTACCCGATAGGTTTACCTCATTCTAATTGTACAAATTCGATACGAGCAAAATGTTTTATTATTATGTTTTTTTCATAAGTTTTTTGGGTTAATTTCGATAGTGTTTTTAATATTTTTGTTGTAGTCGACTGATCGGGGAAAGGCACCAGTAGTAGAGGAGAGCATCCATAGTGAGGTGCAGTCAATATTTTGTGATGATAACATCACTTATTCAACAAACCCTCTCGATACGATAAAGAAGGTCCAAAAAAAATGCAAAGAAGAAATGGTTAAGTTGATGTTCATAGTGCCTCAAACAGATGAGATAAAAGACAGGGTTAAAATATTGACTGAGAGATTACAAAACTTGCAAGTAAGCTGTCATGAGTTCTTTAATTATAACATAAGTTCATTCATGGTTTTATATTTTGTACTCTTTTATGTCATGAACTAAAATATGTGTTGTTTTTACAAGGTTATTTGCCTCCTCATGATGCTCCTAGCCATGATCAGGGTATTGCAAGTGTTGCCCGAGGAGTAGGGGTTGGTACAAGTGTCCATCCTGATCTTCCTACGCATACATCACATCATCTGACCCCATCATCCGTGCCTATATTGTCGTCTGAAATGTCAGAAACACATACCATGCAGGCATCTGTTAATGCACCCTTTGGCAGCGAACACATTCCACAACATGTGTTAAGACATGTACCTAGGGATGCAGAGGCCACTACTACTAGTGATGTTTTAGCAGCATTTCCTAGATCTTCCCGTATTACTAGTACATGAACATTGTCGGTCACACTTGTGGTGATCAAGGATTTCGTTCCCATAAAGATAGAGAGGGTCCCGGGTACTTTAAAATGTTTTAATTATTATTATATATAATCCAATTGAAATTTACTTATTGATCGCTCTTTTTAGACTATTGATCTGATGATCATTTTGCAGGAAATGATGTTTTTTTATAAACATCTAAGTGATATTACATTGGAGCTCTTCGGGCCCACCATACGTACATGATGGAATGCCCAAAATCAAGATTTAAAAGATGAGCTCATTAACCGTTTAGTTGTGTTGTTCGATGATAAAAAATTCAACTGAACCAAGGTCCTTCAGAAAGTTGGTACCTATCTAAAGTATGTGAGGGACCAATATAGGTCACATTTAGAGAAGAACAAAAAGTACGAGTGTCCCCCCATGATTCCGGAGAGGGAGTGGAAAGGGACCCTACAATTAATAGGATGGAAAGGAAGGCTGAAAAGAAAAAGGAAAGAAGACACCACCGAGGGCTAAGGAAGGTATGTGATACTATCAATGATAGCAATTATATACGGTTACTCAACAACATATAATCTAAAGTATTTCAAACTTTTCATAGGCTGCCAGAGCATTGGAAAGGAAACAAAGGCAAGACTAGAAAAACGCAGACCTTACAAACTTAGCTCTGGTGGTTATATGAAATTAGCCGCCTGGTGTAAAAAGTATCAATAAATGAAATATAGTATCCAAATAATAAATTGAAAACAATATTGGTTTTATCACACCATAGAAGCAAAATTCATGATCTTATGCAAAAATGTAGGGCTCTGAATTCAACAGAGTTCCCACAAAAGATGACCTAAAGATTTCCTTCCAGCAAGGCAATGGAGCCATGGTTGAACGCCTAAGAGTCTTGACTGGGCAAACACAACCTTCCACTACATCCGACATACAGGTAAATAAACTCAATAAAGTTTATTTAAAATTGAATACTTGTGCAATCTATTCAATATAATTTCCACCATAAAGTAATTACATGCCTATTTGTTTTAAACATTCAAGCAATGATAATACTGCACATGACATTGGAATGCAGCCTGGTGAGGGTGGAGCATAACCTGTAGATGAAGCTCATGGTGTGCATCCCGGTATTTTAGAGCATGTAGAGCATGATCAACATGTTGAGCATGATCAGGCTAGAGAAGATCAAGAACATGATGTGGCCCCATCAGGAAAAGAGGACCACTCTAAATTTCTTTTAAACATATTTAATTGTAATTGGTGTATTAATTAATGTAACCTTTCATGTTTCAACTTTAGAGCATGTAGAGCGTCATCAACGTGTTGAGCATGATCAGGCTAGAGAAGATCAAGAACATGATGTGGCCCCATCAGGTAAAGAGGACCACTCTCCTATTCTCTTAAACATATTTAATTTCAATTGGTGTATTAATTAATGCAACCTTTCGTATTTCAACTGCAGATCAGGATTTAGAGGGTGTTCAGCATGTTGAGCATGAGTTTATAACAAAAGTTTAGGAACATGAGGTGTACCCATCAGGTAAAGAGAACCACTCTAATGTTCTTTTAATTAATGAAATACTTGTAACAATAATAATAAAACATATCAGTTTAACATTTCTTTCTTATTGCAGCAGACCCCCCCTTGAGGCAGTGTCCACGTCATGAGCAGACGACTAGGCATACATTAAGATCACAAGCAGAGGGCAAGAACAACTAAAGGGGACATATATTGATTTAGAAAAGCGATACTCCACTTGACTTTATGTGGCTTTAAAAAGAAACAAAAAAAAAGTAGTTGTAATCATATCATGACAACCATATTTTTGATAATATGTAAAAACTGAAAGAATGAATGTTATATGTTAATGAATGAATGTGAATATGTTAATGAATGAATGTTATATGTTAGTAATGGATGAATGAATGTTATATGTTATTAATGGATGAATGAATGAATGTTATATGTTATTAATGGATTAATGAATGATTAATGTTATATGATTGGGTATGGGGAATTGAGAGTGATGTGAGGGGGGCGGGGAGGGCCAAATGAGCTTCCACTGTCACGTGGCTGGCCTTGTTAAGTAGAGAATATTAAACTATACTAAAAAAAAAAAAAGCTCAATAAGGTAATGCACTTTTCAATATAAGAAATGCATCGTTTGAAGCATCAAACCAATGCAAGATAGAAAGAAGCGCTAACTTTTCATATGGTGGTAGAAAAATGATTCTTCTATTTGAATCCATGTTGTGCATCATAATTTTAAGTTGTTTCCATTCCAATGTTTTGAGTTTAGTTTGTTTGTATGGCTTTGTATGAATACCACATTGTGTTGTGTGTGGATTTGGTTTCAAAGTTTTATTTCTTCTATTTTTATTGGTGACATAACTCTAAAATTTGACTTTTGTGCATAACGAGTTAGTGGAAAAATTGATAGCCTCAAGGGTTTAGGAGGCTCCCATTGAGATGGATACATGGATATTTGGATCTTGTTGTTGATGGGAGGCTTCCACTTAACCATGAAATTTTGTACCATCTGCAGGTATGCAAAAATTTCTCTACTTACATTCATTCTTGATCATAAATATTCTAAATGATATTAATGCTTCAAACTTAAGATTTGTTTCATTGTTATAATGATCAAAATGTTATACTTTGCTATACATTCAAGCATTCTCTTGCCCCCTACCCTTTTCTCTCTCCCCCCTCCTTTTAAGAATTTTCTTTGTCATAACAGATTCACATTTCTATCTCATTTACACAAATTTATCTGAATCGCTAGGAGTGAATAAAGATATGTAAAAGATGATGGATTGAAAAGTGTCATTTAGGCCTCCTTGTAGTGTTAGAAAATGGGTCATTTCTTTCCTTTTGTGTTGGATTCAAAACTTGTGGTTTTAGGGTTTGTGGAGGATAGTATCAAGTGTCAAAAACTAGTGAGTTTGGTCTAGTTTCAGTCAATAGAAGGATTTTATGTTGACTGTCCCATTAGATAGGGCTACAAGGGCTATAAGGCCTAATATGGCAACGATAGATGAAAGAGTGTTCCCAAGTGAGAAGTCTTATTTGTTGGCTTAGTTTAGCCATGTTAAGAGATTCTGAGTCATTTCCAAGCCTCCTGATTGCATTTGGGTGTGTGGAGTTAAAATAGTGCTTAAGTTGCTCATTAGTTGTATGGTGTATTAAGGAGTCTATCTAAGAGTATTTGAGAGAAGCTCTTAAGAGATTGTCTTCCCCTGCCACTCTGCATGAATAATAAAATAAACATGGAAAATGACCGAATAAAATAATTGCCCAAGATTTGCATACGAAGGGACGCGACTTGCTTGATCTCTCACCGATGGTACACTTCAACGAATGTATTTTTTTTAAAAAAATTACATTGTTTCATCGAATTTTTGACGAACGCAATAGAAAAATCACCAAAAATGTCTGAAAAAGTTACTATAGCTGCGAAAAAGGCTTCGTCGTAACTCCTTGTCAATTTTGTCGTCATTGTGACGAAGTATACTGACGAATCACAGAAAAGGTCTGACGAAGTTGCTTAGCTACAACGAAGACTTAGTCATAACTCCTTGCCCTTTTCGTCACAATTTCGACGAACATCACCGATGAACCACAAAAAATGTCCGACGAAGTTGCTTAGCTGTGACGAAGACTTCGTCGTAACTCCTTGCCCTTTTCATCGCAATGTCGATGAACATCACCGATGAACCACATTAAAGGTCCAATGAAGTTGCTTAGCTACGACGAAGGCTTCCTCGTAAATACTTGCCCATTTCGTCAAACTGTCGACAAACTTCTGGTGTTCTTTCGACACCCATTTCGTCGATATTCTGACGAACATCCGAGCCATTTTATGATGCCGACGACCAATGAAACTGCATCGTTATGTTGACGTTTAATTCGTCATCAGACATGTGATGAAAAAATAGCGATGAAAATGTTTTCATCATTTCGTCGCTACACTGACAAAGATTTGTCGAACCACCGACGAACGTCTGTCGGAAAATCCAGTGTCAAATTTAGTAGTGGCAGTGTAGTGCAATTGCTTGTTACTATAAGTCTGCTTAATTATATTGAAACTTTGTTTATGGTGATTGCTTGATTGGGCTGAAATTTACAATACACTACATAACTATTGCATGTATACAACATTATGCATTAACAACCACTAACAATATCACTTCAATCTCCATATATTCATGTACACAACACTGGCCACATCATTTACATGATATAGAATGTATAAAGTACAACAACCCCTTCTGTATAATATAATGGATTTGGTTATGGGACAGTCTTGGCTCTTTATTGTTCTCGTGCCATTGGATGTATGAAAATATTGGTGGTGATACAAGTGGTGATATTATAGGGGAGTGTTGGTTATACTAATTTTATATTTTGTCTGCATGTTTTAATGCTACGGGCCATTAACAAGCAATGTGGCTTGTATGTTTGTGGTATCATATGTGCTTTGAATATTCCATGACATGTAAGACTGTGAATAACTATTTGTGTATGGGACAAATATAAACCAATTATAATACAATTTTGGTGGTACAGTGATTCAAGTACACTTGTTGGATTGTATGTTTGGGGTATTTCATGAGCTTTCAATTGTGATGTAATCTTGTTTGCTATCCCCTTATTATTTAATTATTCATTGCACAATAATGCAACCTACAATTTTCTTTTTACATTTAATTGTTACTACAAAATATGGAAAGGGTTTGACTGGTTCTCTTTCGGAGGGTTTTCTGCCATGTACTTTTGTTCGTTTGTTCGTCATTGCATAATCATTCGTTGTGCAGATACATATATATGTATGTACATAGATTACTACATGTACATACATAGTGGATCTCCATATGTATGTACATGCACTAATCTATGTACATACATACCTGTGTTCATATATATGTATGTGCACTATAACTTTGAGCACTCATCTAAGTTTAATTTTCAAGGTTTTATGCCATGCACTTGTATTATTCTAAATTCTTTAGTGCACAATCATTTATTGTGTAGATATGTATTTTACAAATATTTAGTGCACATATGTATATCTATATGTACATATGTATGTACATAGATATGTATCAACATATGTATTTACATATGTATGTGGACACATATGTACATAAAAGTACATATATATGTATTAAGACAATTTGAACAGACCACACCCATGGCTGAGATTGATTAGGCTCTAGCAAACACCTCAGATGCCACAAGCCAACTTCATTGACCACATTCTGGATGCACCAAGAAAGCCACAAAATTCCTTCAAACTATGGAAAATTACAAAATCTGATCAAAATCATCAAGACAAAAAAAAAAACTTCAACTTAGGGAAGACAACACACCCATTACAAATCAAATAAATATTATGAAAAAAAAAACAATTACTGACAAGAGACAGTGATAGAGCCTTAGTGAGGTTAGAAACCTCACCTGTATAGTACGGATTTTCTTGATGATGTGTTTTGTTGCACTCACCTATATACTGCTTGCTGCAAGAAAAAATGAAAGGAGGGATCAATCAAACACATGTACACAGTTCTTAGCTTAATACACAAAGAATATTACAAAAGTGTATACCTTTCAATTGCAACTCACCATCATCGAAGCTTAGAAGGAACAATGGGCTGAGATGAACATTTATTTCTTTGCACACTGATCAAGCAGAGTGAACAAGACACAAAATGAAAAAGTGTCAGCCGAATATACCATAATCTCTATGATATATAGACATACATATATACATATATATACATGTATATAGACATATATACATATATATATGTATATATATGTATGTATGTATGTATGTATATATATGTATGTATGTATGTATGTATATATATACATATGTATATACATACATACATATATACATATATACACATACATACAAATATATGCATATATAAATATACATATATATATGCATACATAAATATACATATATATATATATATGCATACATAAATATACATATATATATACATACATACATATATACATATATATACATACATACATATATACATACATATATACCTACATATATATATGTGTGTGTGTATGTATTTATGTATATATGTATATATGTATGCATATATATGTATGTATATGTATATGAATGTATACATGCATGCATGCATACATACATACATACACACACACATACATACATACATATATATATATATTCTGCTTCATCAATTCTAGCAATTCTATATACATGTAAGCAATAGAGACATAAATATAGTCTTGGTAAGCAAAGTAATGCATTTAAGCAATTGTATAGAGTCATGGCTATTGTTGCATTAAGTAATGAATTAGGGAGAGTTGATTTTATGAATGCTCCTCTGATGGCAACCTATGCTGCATTGGTCCACAATTTCATTTGAATTGTGAAGTGTTGCATAGGGAACCATTGGAAGCTTTCACAAAACCAAGTCCCCTAAGTGATTCAAATACTTATACAGATAGACAATGTGAAAGGGATGTGCATTAAACACGAGTGTACATAAGAATAGCAATAATTGTTTGATGAACACACGATTATACAAGAGTTTAAAGAAGAAAATGAAGAGTAATTGCTATGAATTAAGAATTGAACATTTACATCGCATACAACAAATTGCAATTCCCTGCCATAAAGAATATAATGGAAAACCCAATATAAATGGTATCAAGTAGAAACATGTGGACCTCCAAACATAGGGTGTATAGGACCCCCTTAATATGCAATTGTAAAATATTTTTCACCCATAAAGTCAAAAAGGGTACTCAAATCATTGTACTACCAAAATTGTATTATAATTGGTTTATATTCATACCAAACACAAATAGTTATTTGTAGTCTTACATGTCACAAAATATTCAAAGCACATCTGATACCACAAACATACAAGCCATATTGATTGTTAATGGTTCGTAGCATTAAAACATGCATATATATATATTGCATTACATATATGCATACATATATATACATATATTGCTTGTTAATGGCCCGTAGCATTACACTATTGTATTTGACCTCAAATTCTGATGAATCTTTGGTGAAATTTAGACAAAATATTGTCGAATTACTGATGAAACATGTTTTAAATTTTGTCGTTGGAATTTCGTCGCTTTAATGACAAACATTTATTCATTGAAACCACGACCCAACATCGTCAGTTAGCGCCACGAAAATTTTTCATGGTTTTCGTCACAAAATCAACATAATTTCGTCCATCTATTGATGGAAAAAAAACAAAAACGTTGCAAAGTGCCCATTTGAAAGCATCGAAAAATAGCAAAAATTCATCATTTTTCCAACAAGGTGGACTTTCCTTTACGATGAAATTTTCATCATGGGTACAGCAACCTCATCACAATTTTTTGTCTTTTGTTGGACGGTGTTCGTCAAAATTACAACGAAACATTGTTGTTTTCTTAAAAAAAAATATTTATCTGCCACCATAGTGAAAATTTAGCAATTGCATTTGGTTTGTTAAACATGGCCCTTGGTACAACTATTAGAGTTGTTAAGAACCTTCAAGTATGTTCTAATTGCCATAAGCATGAGACATTTGTCAACATCTACGTGGAGTTTAGCTAACAACCTAATTAAACTATTATGTATAAATAATTGAATTGTACATCAAATATGGTTAGATTAATCCATAGATTCCCATCTAAATCCTCCTTACAAATTTCCCTTGTTCTTTCTCAATAGAAGTGACATATCTAGCAAAAGCCTTCTGCATCTTGAGTGTCATTGGTTTGCATTTTTTGTTCTTCCATTACACATTCTATGATCTTGTTGACAATTAACTAAAGTGTAATATTGTACACCAATTTTCCTAGAAATCAAATCATTGACATCAAAGCTAAGTTTTTCTTTCATGCCAATGCAAATGCATGCACAATAGTTAAGGGATTGCAGCTCACCTAGTTCAATTTGTGAAAGTACTCACAATCGTCAAAGAAAAATGGCCAACAAGCAATACCAAAGGTAAAAGCAAATATTTAGTGAATGCTCAACACTACCTTGGAAGCACAAAACCAAGGACTATTCAAACCATTCCATGACTTCATAAGCCAACTTGAACCAGCATTGTAAAACCCCTCACAGCTTGTTCGCATGCAAAATCACAATCCTTTCAAAGTTCAAAAGAAAATTTGACATTTCAACACTAGTTATCTATATTCAAAAGCTTAAAGCACAACTTTTCATCAACTTTGCTAATGTTGATAAAATTTCCTTCATAGCATTGGAAATGTTCATTTCAATGTCTCATTGGTGAAAAGCACTAAGCCTACAATGCATCAGGAATCACCAACAAATTCTAGCATAAGATGTGTTTGTTAGCACTTCACAAGAGGAATTATACCCTCTCAAACATTACAAGGATGAATAATGATGCTCAAGTCATTGTATCAATGCAAAAATGAATTTGTGGTAGAATACACCAAATACCACAAATACTTTACACTTATACATGAGAACCTTCCTAAGCAACACAAATTGCTCAAATTCATCACTAGACTATCACCTTCTATTTGCACTAGGATGGAGTTCCTAACTTCAAACACTTTTGGTCAAACATTTTCCAATGCATCCAAGATTGAATCCAAGGAAAAGCTTAATCAAATTTCACAAGCAAGAACAATCCCATGAAGGAAACATATTCCAAACCATCTATGCAAAGGCCTAGAATGTCACACCATCTTCACCAAGTAAGGACAAGGGAAAGAAGTTGCAACAGGGTGATATGTGGTGCCATCATCACCACACTAGCTTCCACACTAATGCCAAACATTGTGTGCAATAATCCCTATTTGTGCATGTTGTCGCCTAGAAATGCACCCTATGCACAGAGATTGAAACTGAGCTTCCTAGAGCAACATGGGATCATTTCAAGGCTGTGGGTCACCTATAGTTGAAATGAACCTCTGGAGAAGGCCAGCTTCCTTTGGTGTCACCTAACTACTGATTCTTGTGGGGAAAAAGGAAGAAAGAATACATAAAATAAAGATTAAAAACTAAGGTGATACACCGAAATGATGAGGAATTATGAAAAGAAAACAGGATGAACATACACTGGGAAACCTAACTATAAATGTTTTATGTGCTCAACACAACTTCTTCTAGACTTATGCATCAATCTTAATAGGTTCGATCTACATACACATCTCAGGAAGGAAAGATTAATTTCACAGCTCTAAGATATAAGTGCAAAATTTATAAAACACAGTTAAAGACTTGCATAATCAAAAAGCAGCATTACTTAAATGAGAATCGCTATTGCAACATGGAACTACCAGCTTCCAGGTAAACCCCTCGCTAAGCATTCCGTGATCTCGATTGAGTTAAAAATACACCGCTTGAGGAAGGATAAAAATCACTAACTCTTTCCTCAGTATTACTCGAATCTATTTACAAAAAGGAAAAAGCCTTATATACACTCAGCAGTTAACCTCAGGCCCAAAGGCTCCATATCCTCCCTCCTGATACTCCATCCTGGAAGCCCTACTTCCCTCCCACCCCACAGGTTCTTACAGGCAGCCGGTCTCCCTGTGTTTCTTTGGGATGGCATTTATTTGTCCGTCTCCTGATTCGAGATTGTCTCGAGCTGGAACGCACTAATGTTTTACCTTTGAGTTTACAATGGGAGTGACATTCCATTTTGGACATTCTCATTCCACTCCACTCCACCGCCTCTCTCTCAGCCCCTCCCCGGCTGGTCGTTTATTCCACGCGGGCTCTATAGGTGGTCCAAACTTCTTTTGAAAAGAATCGCATCTCGGCGAGACACTGAAAGCATCTCACCGACGTGATTATGTCCTCTGCAACTTATTGGCATGACTCAAACTGTCGCTGAGATGTTATGACGAAAATCCTATCTCCTAGCGAGACCATCTATTTTGGGGAGACCTCTTATTGAATTCACAAGACTATGCCGAAGTATTGTCACCTTCGGCGAGACTTTGGACAGTTGCCAGGACCCCATGGCGAAAGCCCCAACTCTTAGCAATACCGGATGTTTCGTTGGTGGGACCCCCACTTGTTTGCTTCAGCCATGAAGGCCCCCTGGTCTAGAAGACACCCACTAGTCGGTAAGAGGTTATGCCGAAGGCATTTTAGCTTGGAGAGGCCCCATTTCATCTGTCGGCAAGAGACCATTAGTGTCTCCCTGAATGCATTTTACCTTACCGAGCTCCACTTTCCTTTCACCAAGAGATCATTGAGTAGGGGAGAACTTTCTCTGACTTCGAATGCTATACCGAAGGTCTTCATATCGGTGAGACTTTGGTGGGTCGCTGAGACCATACCTGAGCGCTTTGTCCTTTGGTGGGCTCCTTTCCCTATCAGGAAGACATCTACAGATCGGCGTGACATCCTGGCTAAGGCTTCAACCTATGTCGAGAGCATTCCTTCTCAGTGCAACTCCACTCCCTCGGCCAGACCTCCCAATGACATCCTCCATTCAGCCCGGCGATGCATTTACTTCTCTGTCGATTGGGGAGACATCTTCATTTCAGGGAAACCTCAGGACAAAACACAACGCTATACCGAGGTTAATCCATGTTGGCAAGACAATCTCAGTTCGTCAAAACATCACGTAGAAATCCCTTCCTTTTGGCGAACTCTTTTTTCCTTTTTTTGGAGGCTCCATTGGTCGGTGAGACCCTTTCCGATGACACTTTCTATGTCGCCAAGACTTCCTAGTGTCGGCGGGACCTCAGGGTGATATCTTCAACTGTTGGCAAGACCTTTCATGTTTTGGTGAGGCCTCCCTTTGATCGGCAAGACCATCTTCGTTTGCCAAGACCTTTTTTTGAGCCCTTCGCCTCTTACTGAGCTTCAATCTTGGCGAGACATTACGAGTTGGGGAGACATCCTGGCGAAGCCCCTTAGTCATACCGAGGGGTTCTTTTGTGTTGGCGGGACTCCTACCGAAGACAACCATATCGAGGCCCCTTCCCTTCCTTTCGGTGAGACTTCACCTTCGCTAAGACCTCCTAGCAAAGCCCACCTTCTTATGCCAAAAGCATCTCTCCATCCGAGGATCTCCATACGTTGGTGAGACACCATCAATCGTCGAGACTATATGCCGAAAGAGATCTCATGCCGATAGGATCCTTGGTTTGAAGCACTCGGACTTAATGGAAAACCCTGATAGTCGGCGAGACCTCTGAAATGTCCTAGTGACTTTCCCCTTAGATGATTTTCATGCTGAATCTTCCTAGGGCAGCTTCTCCCACTAAGTTCCTCGTGACCTAGCAACAGATGTAGATTCCTTGCCCTTGTGTGAATGTTACATTGGCCTCTGAAGATCTATCATTTGATTATATTTCCAGATTTAACTGTAGGTGAAATAGAGGCAACAATTCTGGTGACCTTTGCGAGATGTTTTCCTGTTAAACATGAGAACCAGTAGCTACAATTTGTCCATTGGGTATGGAGTCATTAGAAAGCTTAGAGAAAAAATAAAATGCCAGTCGGCACATGGTTGCAATTCGCATGAGACTTATAGAACACAACAGGTTGCCAAAATGGCAAGACAGGGCAAACTGAAAAGAAAATATTTACTGTGCTGAAACAACGCTTAAGGAAAACATAAAGCCTAAACTATTATGTACAATAGATGGACCTGTCAAAATCGGAAACAGGGCTTGAGGTGTATCCCATTAACCGGGATAGGAAGCACTTCACCTTTTGTTGTGTCCAGTCGATACGCATTGTGCTCCTTACAGCCTGTGATAATAAATGGACCAGTCCACATATTGTCGAACTTGGTGTGATGGCCTGGCCTGCTTTTAAGAATGTCCCACCTGAGCACGAGATCTCCCTCCTTAAAGAATTTTTTGTAGTAGCCCTTTTGTCAAATGTCTTCTTTGTCTGGAGCTGATAATACTCCAAAGCTTTCATTGCTCTGTCCCTTGACTCTTCAAGCTCCATGAGCTCTGCATACCTTATAGACATTGGGTCTTGTCCCTCAAGCATCTCCAACTGGTGAACAATGTCTAGAGCTGGAAGCTCCATAGATAGGGGCAATCTTGTCTCTTTTCCATAGACCAACATATATGGTGAATTGCCAATAGACCTCTTAGGGGTCACTCTGTCTGCCCAAAGTGCATTCTTTAAACTGATGTGTCAGGTCCTTTGATTATCCTCTATGGTTCTTTTAATGATCCTGATGAGATTCTTATTTGTGCTTTCAGCTAAACCATTACCCTAGGGGTAATAATTTGAGGATGTATTCAAGTGAATGCCATGTTTGATAGCCCAATCGGTCAGTCTTAATCCCATGAATGCAAGAGCATTATCAGATATGATAGAGTCAGCAACTCCAAATCTAGTGATTATATCTTCATAGAAGCTCAAAACTGAAGACTCTTTTGCTTCTTTCAATGCAACCGCTTCTGTCCACCTTGTAAAATAGTTAGTGGCTGTAAATACCCACTTGTGACCAGCACTGGAAGGTGGATTTATTGGCCCAATGAAATCAATGCCCCATCTGATGAAGGGCTGCTCCACTTGAATTGGATGTAGGGGCATAGCTGTCAACTTTTCCTTTCTTGAAAATAGAGCGCATTTGATACACTTTCTTGACCAGGAATATGCATCTTTGAACAAGTTGGGCCAGTAGTAACCAGCTCTCATGATTTTCCAGGCAGTAGTTTTGGGAGCAAAGTGACCTCCTGCAGCTCCATTATGAAATTCATGAAGTACCTTCTCAACTTGGTGACTGTGAATGCATCTTAATAGGACACCGTTCAAATCCTTTTTGAAGAGAACATTATTTACCAGCACATATGGTATGGACTGCAATCTGAAGTATCTTCTTTTAGCTCTATTTAATTCTAATGGGCATTCACCAGTTTGTAAAAATTAGATCATATCTTGAACCCAATTGGTCGTCCCTATTGGTACATCATCTTGAGCATTCTAAAACTCATTTGTATTAGCAAGGACCACATCCTTTTCTAGTTCACTTTCGCTGCTTGACCCAGTAGCAAGTTGTTCACAGAGGCCCTTGCCTCGAACCAATTTGGTGATCTTAATATTTACGTCGTATTCCATGACCTTAGTGATCCACCCTGCTCTTTTTTCATTGAGATCTTTATTCAATAGAAAATCCTTCACACTTGAGTGTGCCACCATGACATGAATTTTATTATGAGAGATCAAAGGCTTGAATTTCTTCAGGCTTCTAATCACAGCAAGAACATGCCTCTATACAAAGGAGTATTTATGCTCATAATCAACCAAACCTTGACTGAAAAAGGCTATTGGTTGTTCTAAATTCTCCTCATTTTTTTGAACCAATATTGCAGAAATGTTAGTTGTGCTACCATAGGTATACAGATAAAAATATTTTGAAAAATTGGGATTTACCAGCGTAGGAGCTGCTGCTAAGGCCTCCTTGACCTTTTCAAAACTATTCTTGGCATCCTTTGTCCAACTGAAAACTGCATTTTTCTTTAACATAGTTGTTAAAGGTTGTAACAGGTTTGCAACATCAAGGATGAATCTTCTTAGAAAGTTGATCTGGCCCAGAAAGCTCTATAGACCCTTCTTGTGATTAGGTAGTGGAAAATCAAGTATGGCTTTGACTCTCTTAGGATCAATAGTAATTCCTTGCTTTGACACTATGTGTCCTAATAATTTCCCTTCATGAACAGCAAAGATACTCTTCTTTGGATTGAGAGAGATACCAAATTCTTTGCATTTTTCAAAAACTCGCCTAAGATGTAACAAATGTTCATCAGCATTTTTGGAATAAACTGTAATATCATCCAAATAAATCAGCATAATCTTGTTGATCAAATTTTGAAATTCCATGTCCATGGCCCTCTGAAACGTGGCACTAGCATTAGATAGACCAAAAGGCATCCTTTTGTACGCCATGGTGCCCCATTTAGTTGTAAAAGAAGTTTTGAACTAATTTTCTTCTTTAACCAGCACCTGGTTATACCCTGAAAAACCATCTTATAAGGAAAATCTTTCAGAACCAGCAACCTCTTGTAAGATTCGTTCCATGGAGGGCAGTAGGTAGTGGTCTTTCAAAGATGCTCGATTAAGATCCCTAAAATCTATAGAAAGCCTTATTTCACCACTTTTCTTCCTAACCGGTACAAGGTTAGAAACCCATGAAGTGTGTTTGATAGGAAAGACAATACCCCCCTCAACTAGTTTAGTCGGCTCTTTAATCATTAGAGGCTCAACCTTAGGATTCAAGGGCCTTTGTTTCTATCTTACTAGCTTAGCATCAGGCTCTAACTCAATTGTGTGTTGAGCAATGTGGGGATCAAACCCTTTCAAATCCGAATATCCCCAAGCAAAGACATCATATAATTATTGACATAAAGCAACAAAATCTTGTTTATCTTCATGTGAACAAATTTTTTTTATCTTAAGAAGTTTACCTTTGAAAATCTCCAGTTCTTCATAGTGTTCTTTCATTTGCAAGCCAGCTCTACCCTTTTTAAGCTGATCATCAGTACTGAAAATCAACTCTAAGGTAACAAGGCCTTTGGGTAATTTATTTGTCTTTAGCTATATGATTTGATCACCATACTGCTACTTGAATTTTGCTTGATTCACCATGGAGAACTAATCTTCCTTGAGCAAGAAAGAAAGGATCTGCTCATCACTGTCAAAAACTTGCCAGTGAATGTTGTTATCAGGAACTAATGGTCTGACCACAACCTTCACATACTGCTGTACTTTCTCTTTTCTAATGTCACTTGGAATATCAAACTGTGCTCCAATGGCTGCAAGCCTATCAACATGCTTGTTCTAATTTCTTGGGATAGACACTAAGTTAAAGGCATCAAAATCTTTGAGCATGTCCCACACTCTATTTCTATAAGACTTTAGTGTGTCATTTTTAGCAACATTAAGGCCCCTTACTTGATTAACAATTAACTCGCTATCCCCATAGACTTTCAAGTTGGTTATTCCTCTCTTCCTTGCCCACTCTAGACCTTGAACAAGGCCCTCATATTCAGAGGTGTTATTGGAGCATGCAAAAGAAAAACGGAATGCAGAGTAGTACCTATCACCTTGTGGAGAAATCAACATTGCACCTCCTCCTACCCCATTCCTACTTCTGGAACCATCGAAGAACATCTCCCAAAGTCCATTTAGTGGTTGCAACAACTGATCCACATCTTTCTCCAAGTTTGGAATCTCTGTGTCAGGCTCAAGAATGACATAGTTGCCCATACCAACATCTTGAATGAGGTCCTCAGGACTTTCCAATACATTCTCAACTGCCCATTCATGTAGCAGCACGTCAGGAATAGCTTCTGATCGGAGTTCTTGAGCAGCAGCTAGTTCATTGTCAAAAAAAATGACACAATTTGTGTCTGCAGTAGTAGGAACATCATTAAAGGGACTTGGGTTATATGGCTCAATGTGATCCTTAGCCAATCTCTCAAATTTAATGGTAACCTTGGTTCCATATCTCGTTCTGAATAGCATATGTGACCAATCAGCTGATATGTAACCACCTATCTTGGCTATAAAGTCTCTAGATAAACACAAGGAAAAGAAAAGTGGGAGGTCTATGACACATATGTCTTGAGGGACTAAAAATTTTGGACAAGCATGGAGGGTGAGATTTAAATCCTTGATAATTGGATCACTCCCTTCTCTAAAGGCTGGTATTTTAGTCCAAGTTTGTCAGCAATCTGTTTTGGCATCACGAAGCTGCTAGCTCCAATATCTACCATATAGTTATGAACTAACTTATCACCAATAATCACTGACACGTAGAAAGGAGGTGGTTTAACTCCTTTTTCAGTCTCCATGCAAGGCTGTTGATCATTTCCCTGAGAATTATTTGTTAACACAGCTCTAGC
>VDFB02118924.1:0-25738 GCA_007258455.2 Sequoia sempervirens
TTTTAAATCATTAGCAAAACCTTTTAAACTGGCATTCAAATTTAGGGCCACCAAAGGTAAGAACAAGAGACAACATGATGGAAAGCTTCTTTATATAGACGAGAATATTTTTCTACAAAATAAAAAATGGTGAAAAGAAATTTCAAAGGCCAGTTGTGGTGTCATCTATGCAAGCAAGATCTTGGATAAAATGACTGCAAAATTTGGGATGATTTGGTCTACTAATCGCCTCAACAAATTCTTTATGCTTAGTCATGTAAACTCTGCTCATAGCCCCTAAAACCATTCTAGAGTACTCTTCCCATTATGATATGTCAGACTAGTAGGTTGGGAAGAAAACAAAAAAAATCTCCAAGGAAGAGTTAAGAATTCACAATTATAGGAAAGTGCTAATTGAAACTCGGCCTCCTATTGCATGGAACTTTAAAACATTCATACTTTGAGGCTTTCATGTAATAAGCTATACAATGGGCTATGATGATAAATAAGACGATGTTTCCATAACAACTAACCTATAATTGCAATGAATGTTGACCTAGTTGTTGTGAAAGATGAAGGATGTTTATGGTGCATACTAATGTGTTTTCCAAAATTTGATGCCTCTAGCCTGTATTCTAACTTAAATCTAATGTACTATACAAGGCACTGGCAAGAAAACATAGTTGTAACTTTGTAGGATCAATGAATATAGATTTCAAATGAATTCATCATGGGAAGAAAACATTCTTGGACAATGAAGGGGTAGTTGAGGTTCATCAAAGTATAAAGATTGTCATTCAATATGCTATAGATAAAATTAGAGGGATCTGAAGGTGAGTGCGAGCAATTTCTAGAAAGAGCAGCATGAAATTGAGAAGAAAAGTGAAGTACAGTGTAGAAAAGAAAGTATAGGCACACCATCTACATGGTTAGCAAAATGGTTTCCCTTAATCTTCATTCACTTTCAGCAATAATTCTTCATCATTTGAGTGAGGTACTCATCATGAAAGGTGTTTGAAAGCAAATCCTTATAAGTTAGGAGACAATTTGCATTGAGTAACAGGAGATAAATGAGCAAAGTCTAAACATGTTGGGTAGATTATGGACATATGTTAAATGGAGAGGATAATTTTTATCAAATAGGAACACATCCTTGTGCATGGTTGCTCACTCGAAATGGAGAAAATCATGTTTCAGGACAAAATTTTCCATGTATATGGTCTATTTGATAGGATAAGTTTCTAAATCAAGTTTTCTAACCAAATCTTGAGATATGAGGTTAGCTCTAGGACAAGAGTCAAATAGTACATTGAATTTAATGCCCTTAACTTGAATTTTTATATTGAACAAATATGAATGCTTCTTCTAGCGTATTGTACTGCTAACTCTTTTTGTATTGCAAGAATGTTTACAATTCACCTTCTAGCTACAATCAATTTCCTAACAATTTTTAATTATTATACTTTCTTCTTGGATAGTAGGCGTAGAGTTTGTATGATGATGCCAAAATCATCTCTCTCATGCTACAGGTAGATGTATTAGTATTGACTTGGATTGTATCAGTCATTTTTGTTGAAATTTGTCTCTACTGCATTGATTAAGGGTTTGAATGAATCTTTAAAAATGGAAGGAGAAGTATATGGCTTGGTTTATGTTGGAATGATTTGAGTGTTGGATTGGCCTAGAATTTGTTTAGTATGCTCGAAATGATTGCAAACAATACATGAAATAAATAAATTATGGAAGAGAGCAGTGGATATCTGGTGAAAGGATACTTACCAAGTCTGACTAATTGCCTGATGGTGCAGTAAATATACAGAATTTTGAAAGTTTGAGTTCATTTCTTTGCAAATGAAGACCTATAGCCATATCTATTTAAAATTTTGAGTTAGCTTTGGAATGTTATGAATTGACATCTGATGCACCTCTAAACATGGTTATTTCACCCTGGATTGATTACAAATTGCAATTTGAAAGATGTTTCGCTGTTTATAAAATATGGTGAATTACATTTTACTGTGAGGAAAAGGAGGCCGCTGACCTCACACACACTAATTTTTCGTGAAGATCCTCTTTTAGGGAAGAGCACAAATGGTGTGGAATTTCATTAAGTCTCCTTTGGGTTGAGTTGAGAAGGCTCACCATGCAAGAGGGTGTGGAATGATATTGAGTTTTGAACCAATGGAATGTCATTGAATTTTCTTTTGTGTTGGGTTAGGAAAGTCATTATACAAACAAGGCATATCGTCGTGGGGTACTATGTTGGGTTGGGTTGAGGAAGGTTCAGCTGCACAATGAGGTGCAGAATTTCATTAGAACATGCCCCGGATTGGTTAGGAAGGCTCCAGCATTTGTGAGAGTAGGAGAATTCATAAATAGCCAGTCACCCTAGAGAGATGTCTAGGTACAGAAGATATTTTAAAAGAAGGAAAATTACATCAACTCTGATGGGAGCACAAAGTTTTAGGATGTGTCCCATAGAATATATTGATAGTCATTCATGTAAATCCAAACAGAATTACCAAGCAAAGGGGTTTTAGTTAAGATTTTTTTTCTAACTGTATTAATTCCTCTTTCAATAGGAAATTTTAAAGTAGAATATGCAACTATTACACTTGAACCAAAATCATTTGACAAACAGAAGTCTTAATTGAAGAAAAACTAATGGGAAAAGAGGGCTTCTATAAAAGAATGACAGATATTTTATCAATATCATTGTAACAAAAAATGAATTCCTTTTGGATTTGTTTTCTTTTTGCTGAATATCAGTTAAAATATGTTATGTTTAAGGTTAAATTAAATTTCTTGTAATTGGTCGTAGGAACTCCCTGACAAATTTGCAATGAGAATCAAGTGTAGGATGTGTAAAGATGCAATTCTCTAGAGCCCAAGTGGATATTTGTGGCATGTAAACTTATGTTTCACGAATGGTTGGCACAGTTTTCTTTCTGACAACGGCATAGCAGCCAAAGATATACTTGTTTTCAGTTATGTCATTCACACATACTTTGTTGTGCAAGTTTTTGGACCAAATGACTATGAGAAACAGAGTGCCTCTGCTCTTCAGAGTTATACACCATGTTGTCTCAAAGAAGGAATCCCACCAGAAGTCTGCAACTAGAAGTGTTGTGAGCATAGGAGAATTCCCCCAAAAGCCTCTGTTGTTGCTCACATTTCTTTTGTTGAACCCAGTTCAAATGAAGAAATTGTTGTTACAACTTTGAACAATGCATAAAGAATATTTCAACATGACAGCAACATGTTCTTCTAAAGAATGGGTATGTGTGCCTTACAAACCATAAAATAACATTTATGGGAATCAAGCTTCTCAATTTAGGGAACATCCAAGAAGTTTTAATGCAGCTACTGAAGTCACACCTTGTTTAGATACTGATAGCATTTCAGGTAACCATGAACATGCTCCGAACTCAAATCTATACATGCATCCTTTTGCACCATTGTGTATCTCACATATATTATCTCCTATGCAAACAAAGATCTCTAGAGTTGTCAGCCCTGTGGTATCAATGGACCCACAATTTTTAGTGATGTTAAAAGAGGGTGCAGTTTATGCTAAAACTTGTAGACTCGTAAGTTTCACTCTCCATATAGAAAACAGAAAAAGGATTATGTCATTGATGCAACTTGAGCCAAAATAATGCTTGTTGGTTTGATGTGTTACAGGTGATTCCTAGAATATTTGCCAAGCTTTGGCTACCAAGGGAAAATACCCAAATAATGCTTGTACATCACAAGAAGCATGGCATGTGGCCTGTGCAGGTTAAATGAAGTAAAACAAGTTGGATATTACAAGGTGGTTGGAAAATTTTTGTTCTTCTGCATGAGCTGCATAAACATGACATATGTGTCTTTAAGATGGTAAACAGAGTTCATCACATTTTCCTGGTTTATGTAATGTTTGCTACCCTGTCTAGAAGGCTATTGAATCGAGCCTCTAGAAAATGAAAAGATCCTTATCCATTAGCCCAAAAGGTTTTGTTAAGGATTGTTAGAGAACTAACTACATATATCCAATACAAGAGTATTATAGTCAGTGGCAGTTTTGTTTGCTCTAGTCACATAAAAAAATATGTTACTAGTTTTCTCAAATGAAAGAAGCTCTTTGTTTTTGTTATTTTACAATGGGATAGAATTAGAAAATTAGTAGTTATTAAAGATAGGGAACTAAAAGAATGTTGTCTATAGTGGTGAGTGGTCAGAGAGCTCTCATTGTATCCTTGTATAAAAAATTTAAAAGGTTGATAGGAATCAGAAACTCCTATAGTTATTAAAGATGGAGAACTAAAAGAATGTTGTCTATGCTAGAGGTACATGGAAGGAAGAGGACAAAATTGGCAGGAATTATGTGCAAGAGTAATGGTAGAAGGTGACCATAAAAAAGTGAATGCGAGAAGAGGTTCATCAAATATAGTGAAAGGAGGTTAGCAAAACTAGCCTTGATGGATCTTAGATGAAGGGTTGTAATGGATCAAGAATTATCCATGAAGTCCCAAGAAGAAAGGTGAGGACCTTTGATAAGGAACATTAGCTTCTGGGAATGACATCAAGAAAGGAACATTTGATGAAGAGAGCACAAAATAATAGGATGGATGCCAATAAGGCAATAACTCGTGCAAACCTGAAGCCAAGGAGAATTTTATCCCTGTATGAAAACCTACGAGAGCAAAATAATGAATGCACTAAATATTTAACCCAAAACCAAATAACTACATTCCAGTGGTAAAACAACTTCACTATTGGGTATAGTACATAACCAACAAAGCTCAATTACTTGATAGTTTAGATTACTATTGTAGATTGTTTGCAGGTTCTGTAAATTATTTGAAACCCATTAAAAAACTATAGACCAGGGCATGCACGGACATACCAAAATCCCAACAAAGAAATTGAAGTCTAGCAAACCCCCAATAACGATGAGTTGAACAAGCCCTCTCCATTGGATTTGCGCTTGATAGAAAATCCAAATGGATTAGCTGTGCAAGAGAAGATCAACTCAGACTAAGAGAATTCAAACACTAGGTTGGCTGTTTTGGAAATTTGGCTTCCTTCTAGAGCAGGTACTTGTGATCTAGGAAGTAGACCATAAGGAAATTCCCATCTCTTCTTCTCTACATCAGTTATATGAACTCACTTGGTCTTGCATCTCATGCCCGCACTAGTCTCATTTCACCAGTCCTTTGCTCAACCCAAAAGGATTAAAAACAAAAAAAGAAAACCACAACTAAACCTAAATTTACCTTCCACATTTTTCTCTAAGAACATAGAAATAAACATGAGTCAGTCTATTAGAAATGAAAACAAATCAAATTACAAGTGTGTAAAGAGAAAATTACCTAAAAGAAAAATATTGCCCTAGCTCAATTGTAGCTTCCTTTCTCAGCCTCTTTCCTCTGCTCTGCCTCTTAATCTAAGACCAAAAATGAAAAAGAATAAAGAGTAGAACAAATGAAGACATACCAACCTAGACAGACCAAACCAGTGTGCACACTATGAAAAACCCTTTAAAAAAACTCTAAATCCTAAAAAAAAGTCAAAGCACTCAGAAAAAATGACAATGAGAAAAAGAAAAAAACACTGTCAGACAATCACAAGTGATTTGTAACTAAATGAAATAGAATTGTTTATCTATAGAATAATTTGAAATGCTCTTTGCTGTTAGGTTTTTTCTCTCAACAAAAATTTGAAATGCTCTCTGCCGTTAGGTTTTTTCTCTCAACAGACATTTGAATTTTCTTTCCTGTTAGGTTTTTTTCTCTCAACAAACATTTGAATTTTTTTCCCTCAACTTTTTTCTCTCAAGTCTCAATGGAAATTTGAAATTTATTTCTAGTAGTTTTATACTTTCAACGGCTATCCTGATTAATGATCAATCACAGAAAGCCATCAATTCAATTCTCAACCTTAATAGATATAATTTATTCATGTTATTTCAAATTATGTGACCTCTAAATATCATAAATTCAATTAAATTTTTAATATTAAATTAAATTTTGAAAAAATTACATCATATTTAAAGTCAATAAATTTATATTTGATAAAAAATTAAATATAGTTATACTATTTAAATATCTATTTAAATTTTTGAATAAATTATTAGACAATTTGGAAGAAAATATAGCACATTGAAATGAAAATTCGTTTTTAGCAATTACTTTATCAATACACAAAATATCATGTGTATAAAATTTATTATAATTAATTTTATTAGATTTTATTGTTAAGAATTTTAATGGGATAAAAAATAGTTAATATTAAAAAGTCAAATAGTTTAAAATCAAGAACAATTCATGTCCTTGAAATATCTGAATTGATTAGTTTTCATAAAATTAGGACATACATATTCCAATCAATAAAAAATTGTCATTTTCTACCATTGAAAATATGGTTCATAAGATTTTGATACAAAAATTAAATATACCTAAAAAAACTAATTAACAAACTAAATCACTTTATATTTAAATTATCAATCTATTTCATATAATTGTATTCTCAAACTAAAGCCTCTGCCCTACAACACCCACTCTTAAATAGGGGGGAAAACTAAATTAAAGAAAGCAGGTTAGTAAATTTTGAAGAAAAAGGACAATATATAACTCTTTTATGCACATACTTGCTAATAACAATCATACTCAAAGAAAAAAAAATCAAATTTCATTTTGCACTATTGTGGATCCTGTAATCTTGATTGTAACATCTTGAGCAAGAGAAATGAAGCAAGCTATAAGATATGTATACACTCAACACAAATAACTCAAATATTTATATTGATCAAGAATTGATTTAGTTTCGTCAAATAATAATTACCAATGTAACAAAACAACTTAAAAATACATTAGAAATTCATATCTTTAAATCTAACAACCGATTAGACCTTCATATTTTGATGCATATTTTGACACCAAGATGTAATACCTCTAATTAAATATCAAATATTAAAACAAATTTTTTAATTTTAAAATTATCAATTTAATTTAAACCAAGATTTGTATTATATAATTTATAAATTTCTTTAGGTCACAGCCTAACTGGACCCCAATAGTTACTCAATTGAGATTAAACTTGACTCAATGTTGCAAGGGTTCTAGGGACACCAACTATTAAATCTCCACTTGAAAAACTACCCTAGGCTCATCGAGCCTCCACTACATGAAGGCACATGGATAAATTATTTCATTTTATTAATTCTACAAGGATTGTACTCTGGTAAACTACATCCATAATCAATGGTTGGTCCTTCACTATATTACCATAAATCAAATAGTGAAAAATACTATAATGAGTACTATTATAGCCAAGTTTTAGAGCTTTTGTAGTTGACATGCAATTGTATCATCACCTTCACAATGGATATGCATAAACATTGGAATATGTTTGAGTTAATTTTAGGTTCCATGATGGTGATTATGTTGTGAACATGGTGAATCATACTTGTGATGATCTTCGAGGCTATGTAGTAATATGTTTTTCTACAGATTTGGAATGATCAGTGAGGTCATTTAAAGGAGTATAATTCACAATTTCATACAAGATTTCAACCTTTCAATCATACCTACATATCTAAGTTATGCAATGTTTCTATCACTATCAAACATTGATATGGGTTGTGTCACTTTCAAGGTTTATGTGTGATCATGAAGTTTGCAAAAAGTCATGCAATAAATCTATAAGGTTTGTGAAGGTTTTTAAGAGCATGTAGTGTTTGCATTTTTTTTATAAGACTTGAAGATCATTTAATAGAGTCAAAAGAATCCTTAGGGTATGTAAGAGATACAAAAAATTGATGGACTATGCACATGTTTGAAGGGTTCTATTTGGTCTATGAAGAATTGATTGAATCTTTGAGTTTGCATGTTTAGATATAAACAATGCTTCTATTCTTGGAAAATAAAATTGCATGAAATACATGAAGTATAAATTGGACAACTTGTATGATAAAAGGAAAGGCTTATGGAGATATGACATAGTATGCACAAATATAGAGGATCCTTTCCAACCAGCTAGGGTAGTCACCCCTGTGGAAAACATAAGGTTGAGGAATCATGAAGATACAAGAAGGATGCACCGTAAATAGTCATCAAATGACTATTAGAATAGTCAAATCACAAAAACACCCTATACAGAGTACAAGGTATGTAACATAGAGACTGTCAAACCTTGCAAAGGTTATGAAGCCTCCTAAAATATCACCAAAGACCAATGCACAACAAGGATGAAAGTCAACTTGAAACCCAACATGGAATTTTTAAAGTGATCTTCATGCTACTTAACTCCCATGAAACAATTGTTAGAATTGAATAGTATGATTGACACTAATTCAAGGTCATCTCTACAAGTTTTCAAAATGTTATTTCCATGACCCCAAAAATTGTACCCTTTGATAATTGGTGTGGATCAAATTGTTTGGGGGCTAGAAAATTAATGTAACAAGTAGAGATTGCTTGGAATTTCTCCTAAGATATCACATTGCAAGATAGAATCTAACAATAAAAATTATATGTTACTTGTAATTACAGAAAACCATCAATCCAATTCTCATCTTTAATTTCATTATATAGATATAACTTATTCATGTTATTTCAAACTATACGACCTATAAAACATCTTAAATTCAATTAAATTTTTAATGTTAAATTAAATTTTGAAAAAATTACATCATATTTAAAGTCAGTAAAATTATATTTGAGAAAAAATAAAATATAGTTATACTATTTAAATGTTTAAAGTTAAATTTTTGAATAAATTATTAGACAATTTGGGAGAAAATATAGCACATTGAGATGAAAATTAGATTTTTAGTAATTACCTTTATTAATTTATAAACTCATGTTTATATATATAAGATGCATTTAAAAGTTAAAAATCAATACACAAAATATCACATGTATAAAATTTATTATAATTATTTTTATTAGATTTTAATGTTAAACATTTTAATGAGATAAAAAATAGTTAATATTAAAAAGTCAAATAGTTTAAAATCAAGAAAAATTTATGTCCTTGAAATACATGTGAATTGATTCAGTTTCCATAAAATTAGGCCATACATATTCCAATCAATAAAAAATTGTCATCTTCTACCATTAAAAATATGGTTCATAATATTTTGATACAAAAATTAAATATACCTCAAAAAAACCAATTAATAAAATAAATCACTTAATATTTAAATTACCGATCTATTTCATATAATAATATTATCAAACTAAAGCCTCCACCCTACAACACCCACTCTTAAATAGGAGGAAAACTAAATTAATGAAAATAGGTTAGTAAATTCAATAATTTAAATATTTTCTATTGCAACCACACAAGCTCTTTATTAGAGGAAAAATGACTTATAAATGTGTATACGTTAAATTTTGAAGAAAATATATAACACTTTTATGCACATAATGCTAATGACAATCATACTTAAAGAAGGAAAAAAAAAACAAATTTCATTTTGCACTATTGTGGATCCTAGAATCTTGATTGTAACATCGTGAGCAAGAGAAATGAAGCAAGTTGTAAGATATGTATACATTCAACACAAATAACTCAAATATTTATATTGATCAAAAATTGATCTAATTTCATCAAATAAAATCTAATGTTCAAATAATATTTACTGATGTAACAAAACAACTAAAAAATAACTAGAAATTCATATATTTGAATCTTAACAACTCATTAGACCTTCATATTTTGATGCATATTTTGACACCAAGATGTAATACCTCTAATTGACTATCAAATATTAAACCGACCTTTTTTGGTTTTAAAATTAGCAATTTAATAGGTGAACCATTTAAACCAAGATTTGATATAATTTTTAACCTTTTTAGGTCACAGCCTAACTAGACCCTAAGAGTTACTCAAATGAGATTAAACTTGATTCAATGTTGCAAGGGTTCTAGGGACACCAACTATTAAACCTCCACTTGAAAAATTACGATGAGCCTCCACTACAAAAAGATACTTGAATTATTTCCTTATATTAATACTTTAAGGATTGTTCTTTGGTAAACTATATCCATAATCAATGGTTAGTCCTTCACTATCTTACCATTGATCAAATAGTGAAAAATATCTAATGAGCATTATTTTAATAGTCAAGTTTTAGGGTTTTTATAGCTAATGTGTAAGTGTATCATCACCTTCACAATGGATATGCATAAACATTGGAACATGTTTGTGTTAGTTTTAGGTTCCATGAAGGTGATTAGGTGTTGAACATGGTAAAGCATAACTTTGATGATCTTTAGGGCTATATAGTAATCTTTTTTTTCTATAGATTTGGAATGTTGGTGAGGTCATTTAAAGGAGTCCAGTCCACAAAGTTCATACATGCTTTCAATCTATCAATCATACCTACATATCTAAGTTATTCAATGTTTCTATCCCTGTCAAAAAATTCTATAAATTATGTCACTTTCAAGGTTTATGTATCATCATGAAGTCTATAAAAAGTCATGCAATAAACCTATAAGGTTTGTGAAGGCATTTAAGAGCATGTGGAGCTTGCAATTTTTTTTATAAGACTTGAGGATCATTTAGTAGATTCAAATGAATCCTTAGGATATGTAGGAGTTTACAAAAAAATGATGGACTATGTACATGTTTGAAGTATTCTATTTGGTCTATGAAGAAATGATTGAATCTTTGAGTCTTCATGTTTAGCTATAAACACTATTACTTGTATTAGGAAAGAAAATGGAATGAGAGGCATGAAGGATAGGTTGGAAAACTTGTATGATTACATAAATTCTCCGTTAAGATGACCCAAAGAGTGCATTATTGAATTTGTTTGTCACAACACTAAGAGATAAGGGGAATATGAGAAAAATGAGAAGTAATTCCATTGTTTGTAAAACTATTCACTTTGATAATGAGATTGGCATGTAGGATCTTGAAATGTACATGCAAGTAGACCCACAAATTCCTTGAAAGAAACAGTGGGATCATTCTTCTTAAAGAGAAACATATCATGAATTTGAGTTGTGTTTTGGGTACCCCATTTGTGTCATGTTTTGATTGTTCACCAAATCAAGTTATTGCTTCATCAAAGCCTTATAAAGAAATTTCTATAGGTGGTCTAGAGGGTAAGACCTATCAACACTATTGGATTTAGTAGGTCTAATTCATTATAAAAATTTATTCACTCAATCATTGTTTGATTTTCTCATTAGATCCTTCAGTCCTTTGTTTCCATTTTGACGGTGATAAATCAAACTACATCTACCAATAATGACATAAATTTGCACCCTAGGAAAATTCCCCATTTTTTTACCTTACCTTAGAAATTATAAGTTTGGCGATGTAAAACTTGTCATTGTTGACTTATCCCTTCCACGTAGCCTTGTCTTTTTGCATTAGTCCAAAGGATTTTTTGTCAGGAATGCACACACGTTGCATAGACATCTACATGCCACACTACCATCTTGATAGGATTCCTACCCTTGGAATCTGCAAAGGCATTACATTTTTGGTTGGTTGTGAAGCTAACGCCTCCTGTCGACCCTTGACCAATGAAAAATGGTTGTTTACCTCCATTTTGAGCATTCAAACTTCATTCTTTCATTCCTTCATGTAGATTTTCACTCTCAACCTCATTCTTTCTCTCTTCTTGATCATTATTGCTTCTTCTTGCTACTACAAGCTCTCTTCTTGGATCCTACAACACTTGTTGCAGCACTATATTATTTTTGCAAGGTCTACAAAGTTCCATCCTCTTGGAAAGGCGTAGTCTCTTGTCATCTTCTCCTCTTGGCCTTGAGTGCTAGTAGAAGGGAAGGTGATATTTCTCTTTTCATTTTATTTGCATTATTGTGTCTTATAGAGTAGCATTCAGGTTGTCTTTGCACTCTATTTGATAGTGTATTTTCCATTCTATCTTTATCGATTTTGTCTATATCATTTTATTTGACTATTTGTGGAGGTGGAAACACCAAAATGGGGATCTAACTGAGGTAGACCTCAAAGCACAACCCAACATTTTTCCCATTTTTGTGTGTGTAGGTGTTGGTTCGTGCATTTAGAGTTTAGAGTTGAAAGATTGGGTTCCGCGAGTGGAACAGTATCTTTTCCACTCTTTCTTTGTCATTTTTGCACTAGAATAGCTTTTCAATATTCTTCTTGTTGTACTTTTTTCTTTTTATATTTTCTCTATCAAACTATTAAATCTTTATCAGTAGGGTCATAAGTAGTCCCTCAATTTTTCTAGCTATTTATTAGACCTTTGTTCATACAGGATGCCAACACAATATACTGGAGTTTGGTTCCCGTGCTACCATCATCAAATAGTGAGTTGTTTGATCTACAATCCAAAACCTCTGTGGTTGGCTCATTTGATTTATGAAACACCTATCAAACAACCTGAGGTAGTTTAGGGTAGTTCATTCCTTGGGACTCACCCATGACCTGGAGCCTTGGGGGTGACGAATCCCCCTACTCTACATTTTTAGTGAACCTAACGTGAACTCCTTTTCATTTCATGGTATTGAGAATCTTTCTCTCGTCTCCTAGGTGTGTTATATATTTGTGTGTCACAAGGTGTGTAAATTTGTGACCCAATATATGACCTCTAGATAAGTAGCTAGAAGGACTCTTGGATATTCAGAAGTAGAATCTAAGTAGGTCATCGTCTACAAACTTAGTAACACAGTCTCAAAATTTGCTAAGACCTATGAAGCATTGAAAATTTATGATGTGTAAGGGATAGCTAGCTCTATAAGTAAATAGTTTGTCTCACATAAAAACTATTAAGGGCCATTAGGCTTATAATAGTAAATGAGTGAACAATGGTTTGATCTTTCAAATAAATAGTATAACACCAAGAATATTGTCAAACAGTGACAAGTACGGTTTGGGTTTCTTGATAAAAAGGGTGTATCAATCATCCATGTCAAAGAGATGCAAAAGAATCATTTCAAATCATGTATAATCTACATACAATAAGAATTTGTGTAGTCTAAAAGAGTTGACCTTTAAATAAGTAGTGTGTATTCAAAATTTCATTGTCTTTACTCTTTTAGAATTTTACTAATGTTCATTTTTGGATTGTATATTTAATATTTATTATTCTGATTTTCATTGTGGGAGGGCAACCATTTTATATTTATGAGGCTTCATTGGTTTATGGGAAAGTTACTTTTAGTTTCTCACATACCATCTTCCTTTATGTATGCAAGATGGTCTCTAATTCTCTCTATTTGCAACATACAAAAAATTATGATCCCTTCATCTTTTCAAGTAAAACGTTCTGCTTGCCTATCACAAAGAACTACCAAACTTGGATTCTACATTTTTGTTATTGTTTGTACTATTGAGTCTCATGGTTCTATTTTTAATTTTTTGGTAATTCATGGACATTAATATAGTTTGTGTTTCTTTCTTTTTGTAGTTGTTGTGTCTAATGTATTTTTGGTTTTTTTTTGTGTAGAATTTGAATCATTGAATCAAGAATGTCTAGTGGGGAAAATTAAGGCTTGTACCCATTGTCAAAGTATTGTAATCATGTTCCATATCTGAAGGGTTTAGGTGGAAAAACCACGATCAAATGTAAGTTATGTGAAATGTCATGGAAAGGTACTTACATGAGGGTGAGGGATCATTTCCTTCACATACCTGGAAATGGTGTTGAGCCTTGTCCAAATGAGGTGGAACGATATAAGGCTACGAGGGATCAAGAAAGGGCTAATGAGAAAGTTTTTAATTTGAGCTCTCATACCTCAACAATAGGGGAAATTTATGCAATTCAAAATCAAAATAGAGAGGCAGAAATGGATTTGTCTTCTAGAGATGTACTAATAGGAAGTTTTCATAAGAGACCACACATTGGTAGCTCAAACCCTATTGGTATATTGTTTCATATGAAAGGTCAAGAAGTGGTTGATGTGCAGTGATTGCATGCTTCTTTTATGCAAATGGAATATCGTTTAATGTTGGTCACTCACCTTTCTATGGAGAGATGGTCCAAGCTATCACTAATGCACAAGCTGGGTATAAACCACCTATGTATGAAAAGCTTCACACTACTCTAATTGATAAAGAAAAAAATTTATTAGAGAAAAAAAATACAACAAAAAGATGTGAGCTACAGAAGGATGCAGTATTGTGATGGATGGGTAGACAAATAGTAGAAATTGTTCACTACTTAATATCATGGTAACATGCAGCAAAGGGCCTTATTTTTTGAAGGCAATAGATTGTTTAGGGCAAGAAAAAAAAGTAGAATTTCTTTTAACCAGCTATGTGATTCCATTGAGGAGGTGGGGGCATCAAATTTAGTCCAAATTGTTACAAATGTTTCCCCTATTTGTAATCTAGTAGACACATTGGTGCAAAAAAATTACTAGCATATATTTTGGACACCATGTTGTATGCATGCATTGAATAATGCACTCAAAGATATTGAAAAGTTTCAGTGAATTTCAGCTCTCATAGAAAAGGGAAAATATATATATATATATGTTCATATGTAACCATCACCACACACAAGCCATTTATTGAAATTTTTCCAAGGTGGAACTTCCCAAACTAGCTGATACACGATTTGCCTTTTATTTTATTCTTCATGACCATTTGTGTGAAGTGAAAGGAGCTTTGTGTTCCACAATAGGTAGTGATGCATGGGAAGCTTGGATACAATCTACATTAGATGATGTAGTTGAGGTGAGAGGTATGGTCCTTTATGACCATTTTTGGGATGATGTTAAATTTTTTGTGGACTTTATTAAGTCCATATGTGAGGTGATCAAATTTGTAGATTCAAACAAGCCATGTTTGGGAGAAATTTATGAAGTGATAAATACCATGTGTGAAAGAATCAAGAAAATAACTAATGCAAAAGATCTTTCTCTATATCCTTTGGTAGAAGAAAAGTTACATGGAAGATGGAACAAACTTAACACACTCCTTCATTATGTTGCCTATGCCTTAAATCCTAAATGGAATAATATACAAGTGACCAATAAGAGGGCTCCATTTGAGGATAGAGAGGTAATGAAGGGATTCTGGGCTACAATAAAAAATATTTATGGCCAAGGTGAGAAAAATTCAATTATGAGGAGTCAATGGAATAAGTTTTCACATGGGCATGGTGATTTTTCTTCCGTAGAGGCTTTATATGATATGCAAGCAAAGAAAGACCCTATAGAGTGGTGGTGGAACCATGAAGGTGAAACCCCTGAATTGCAATCATTTACAATAAGATTACTCTCACAAGTAGTGATGCAGGAGCATCCAGGGCATACAAACAATCTTGCATTAATTTAAGTTATTTCCTTTTCGATAAGGGTTGAGTTTGGGCTTAAGAGCAATCAACATTCCAGCAAATGATTAAATATAGGTAACCCTCAAGAAATGGTTGGTGTCGTTACACCTGGTCCAGTGGTTAAAACTCTAATGCCAACAATGTGGGAGGCCCCTTTGAAGGAATCCCTGTTATAGTTAGAGGAGAAGGGGTGAAGGTTATGTTGTAGTAGGGAAAAAATAAGGAAAATATGCCTCCAAAAGAAAATTGGGAGGACTTGTAAGAGTTTTTGATGAAAGGGGAAGATTTGAATGAAGAAGGTGGTGTGGTGGATATTTTGGAAAATAGATCATTAAGAGTATGGCATTAGGGAATGGAGTTAAGTTGGGTGAAAAAAGGGGGAAGGGAAGAAAATAAAATAGAGTTATGCTAGAGATAGCAGGAAATTCCAAGGAGCAAATGAAGCTAAGATCAGTGAAGGGTTTATCCCTTCCCTAGTTGCCATGAGGCTCTTAACTTGGAATTTTAGGTGACTGAATGACCCTAACAAGTGGCATTTGGTCAACAAATAGATTGACCATGCTAAGGAAAAAGTGGTATTTCTTTAGGAGACAAAATTAGATCAAGTGGGGATTCAGGTAACACTTTCAAAATAGAGGAAATGGAATGGTGTGTTTGTGGAAGCAATTGGTGTTGGTGGTGGTTTGGGCATGCTATGGAATCCATATAAGGTTAAAGTTGAGGAGATCTTGGATACTTCGAATTGGAAATTAGTTAAAGTTAGTTCCAACTCCCTTAGTTATAATATATTCTTATTGAACATCTATGGTACAATTAGTAGTGTTCATAAGCGTGAGGTATGGTCTCATGTAGGGGGAGTTATACAGAACCTGGATGTGGAGAAAATTATTCTAGGAGGAGATTTGAATGCTACAAAGAGCGATAAAGAAAAAAGAGGTGGATCGAGCAAAATTAGTGTCACTCAAAATATTTCCAACAACTCATAAATTTGTGCCATCTACAAGAAATTGATCCAAAGAATGGGGTGTTCACTTGGACTAATTGAAGACTAGGTTTCACTAGCATTCCTAAAAAATTGGACAAGTTTTTTCTTGTTGGGGAATGTTGAAGTAATTAGGATAGTCACTTGATAATTAATTAATCATTAATTAATTAAGTCCCTTATTACTTTATTCACTTAAGCTAAACTTAGGAGTGTTCTTTTATTATTATATTGGGCTAATTATAGGTCTAGTTGTCTCATTGCATGAGATTCAGACACTTGTCACAATCTAATGCAATCCTCATCTAGGGCTTGCTTTTATTTGCTTTTATAAGCATTCACATTCATTGTAATTAAGTACCATTTAGGTTAATACATTGCACATATCAATGCTTTTTGGATCAATCTTTTCTCTCTTGGTTACATAGCAAATCAGTTGCTTTGATCTTTCTTTTGTGATAGGTTAATTGATTGCAAGTGATTTCTAGGTGTTGTGGAATTCAATAATCAACTTCAACATGGTATTAGAGCTACATATATGTAGCTTCTTGTTCAAATATTGAGAGATATGACCTAGAGGGAAAAATTAGCTCATCTTAGGGAAAAACAGGCATCACCATTGCATCAAGAACAACTGAAAACCTAAGGATAATTTGTTGTTTCATCGATTTTGGTGTAATTGAAAAAAGAAAAAAAAATATCAACAAGGACCTTCATATGAAAATTTGTATGGATCAACCTTGTTACCTCAATGGTTTCTATGTAGACAATCAACAGGTATGAAGGTTTGAAAATAATTTCTCTGGTTTTTTTTTTTTCCAAAAAATCAAAAATTGCAAAGATTTCTTTTTAAATTAAAAAGAAAAATCAGAAAAATGAGTTTCAAAATTAAAAATCAAAAGAGGCTTTTAAAAAATTTAGGGTTCAGTACCCTGTCAATGGCCTGCATGGCTCGCCATACAAGGAAAGCTCTGTTATCATCGACCTTTCCAAAACGGCAACATATTTTGTTTCATCGCCGACAGTTTTTTTAAGCATTGACAACCCACTATAAAACTCAACGACTACTAAAAATTAGGCAACTGCCCCAATAGAATCGACAGCAACACCCAAGCACAAAATCTTAAAATATTCCATCGACATATTTTGAGTGTTCCAAGTTTCTCAGCAGTGGCAACTTTAAAGAATATGTCGAGCATCTTAACAAATATTCCAATTTATCTTCATTTTCAAGTGACTATGCACCATAGAAAAAAGGGACCTCTTGCTTGACATGGGAATAATTTATGATAAATTGGACTTAATGAGGCCTTGATTCAGGTGTTGTGAGGAATTTTATACATCCACACGAGATCTTGGACCCTTGCACATTGAATAACATGCTTTTATTGATGTCTTGTAAAGGTGTTGTAAAGTGTTGTAAGATACTTTCACACTTTTCTAGACTTAATTAACCTATATCCCCCTTAATTCAACATTATAAAATTTATTTAATTGCATCTTCACATCAATCTAGAAGGTTTTTGAATTAAACTTAATGATAAACTAGTGTTGTAATGTGTCTCACACATTCACATTGGTTCTTGTGCTTTCCTAGGCTATGTGGACCTCATTTTAGTGTTGTAAAGTGTATATAATCACACTTTCACATTGAAATCTATGTCCCAAGCCCTATTTGACCTTTGCATTATCATTAATAGGCCCCTATTAACCCATATTGTGCATCCCAAGGCTTAAATTGATCAAATAACTGACAAGGTTGCAATATAAACCTTATTTCCTTATCTCCTGGCACCTTAGCTGTCAAAATGGCCCCTATGGGACCCATTCACCATGCATTGTGAATCAGCCCCATACAGGTGGGACCCATTCTCCATGGATGGCGAATGAGTCCCATTTGGCTCAATTTTGACCTTTGAGCAAGAAAAAAAGTGAAATTTAAGTTTATTATTTCTTCATGTCAGTCTGTGATGAGGTATTAACGGGTAAAATAGGTGAAATTCTTATAAATATAAGTCTTTTAACCATAATTCACATCTCTTATCTCTCATCTCCTATCATTCATTCATCAATCTTCCATCTCAAGTCAAGCAAGCTAGGGTTTTATCATTTCAAGGCATTGAGATACCAATTTTCAAACATTCAAGGGAAAATTCTTCATGTTTTGTTGTAGACTTTCAAGATTAAACATCATTGAAAGGAAATAAACTCCATTATTGCATGTTTCATTCCATTCTTTCATCATTTGGGTTTAATTACCTAAAAGGGGTTTGACAAAGGCAAACCCCCATGCCCTAACATTCAACATTTATTCTTCTATTCTTGTGTGTTTGTAGATTTAGGACTCTTGGAAGCTTGGAAATCATTGAAGATCAATTTGCAAGGTTTCTCAAGTCTTTTCTTCATTCAACTAGTCAAAATATCAACAAAATCTCACTTTCAGACCTATAAATTAGAGTTTTAGAAGCAGATGCCTATAGAGAATCAAAGTGTAGACTGAGAGCTTTGGATTCCACTTTGGAACATTAAAAAATTAAAAAGTGGACTCATTCGCAATGAGTGGCGAATGAGTCTTACTTCCAGGTCAATTTTGAGTTTTATGCATTTGTAGATACTCTTTTGTCTAAAATGGGTTTCAGCTCAATTTTGCAAAATTGGGATTGATTTTCCCAGAATGGTGAATGAGTCCCACCAGGCCTGAAAAACATCATTAGTATCATTTCAAATGTACTTTCTAGCCTTCATCAAGATTTCAGGTGCACACTTTCAGTTTCGTCAAGTTCTATTTAGTTTTGCATTCATTTCTAGGTGATTTTGCATTACATAATGTGTTTTCAAACAAGTTGCATTTCAATAGTTTTGCATACTTAATCAATCAATTTCATCATCTAATTGCATTTAGATCATTGCATCTAGCCTTAACTTCATCATACATATCTTAATTTGAGTGAACCACCTAGATTTTAGGTGTGGGATCTATCTCTTTTCATTAGATGAAAGACCCTAATTGAGCAAAAGAGACCTAGCATTCCTAGCCGCAAAAATCTACAATTCAGACTGGTTTTTTCTTAACAGAGGGAATATTTCATTAGTCTAGAGCATATTTTTCTGACACCATTTTCTAACGTCATCATTCCATCAACTGACATCAAGGATTGTATAGACAAGTCTCCTAGCCTCCTCCTAGCCTCCATTTGTCCTAAAGGAGCTATTTTTTTAATTTTTGGCATATTTTGGGAATACGGTGTTGAAATCGGGCAAAAAAGAAATCATTAGAAAGCTGGTTCCAAGTACTTTCTAGTGGTGCAAGTCTCATTATCAAGTTTTTTTGTTGGTTCTTGTTATTCTCAGGCAAAGTCAAATCTTCATTTTGCACTTTTGAGCTCAATATTTTTCTTGTATCTCTAATTTTTGTGATTCAAGCAACATCAAAAAGGTATTTCAGAGCTCTTAAGATCTATCCATTTTCTTTTCTAGAATCTACCCTAGGAACATTTTATTCAGTATTTTGTGTTTTCACATTACGCTTAATTACTTGGACTCTTGGCACCTGGAAAGGATCTGTTTGTGTAGGATGACATCATTTGATTTGCTTTATTAGTACTAAGGTTAGTAGTCACTGATTTTTTCATTTGAGTATCATGGGGCTTTTTGTTCATCCTTTTGAAATCAACTTAGACAAGGATAACTATGAGTCTTAGTGAAAGTAGTAAACCTTGTTTTGATCCACCTGTTTATAATGAAAGTTTAAAAATTGAAGAATTGATTGATTGACTATCAAAAATGGATAAGTACTTTGATTTTAAATCAATGGAAGATATCAAAAGGGTAAAATTTGTTGGTATGATGTTGAAAGGACTTGCATCCTTTTGACAAGTTCACGTGCAAACTAAAAGATGGGGAAAGGAAAAGGGAAAATAAAAGCCTAGGAGAGAATGATGACAAAGTTGAAATAAAAATTCCTTCAATAAAATACCAAGTTAGTTTGTTTGATAAATTGAAAAATTGAAGCAAAGGGAGAAAAGTGTACAAGATTACACCAAAGAATTTTATAAGTTGAATATACGAGTAGACATGTTGATGATGATACAGAAAAAAAGGTTATATCAATGGTTTGAAATTTCATCTAGGACAAAATGAGTATGATGATAATATTGAGCATAGAAGAGACCTACCAATATGCTTTGAAGGCAAAAGAGAAAATTACTAGACAAAAAAATAAAAGACATGGAAGAAATTCACATGAAACAGTATAATCCAGTAGTGGTAGAAATTACCAGAAGAAACAAGAAGAAATTGATACCTTGCAAACTAACCTCCAAGAAAATAGAGGAAGAAAAGGTAATTTTCTGAGATGGAAATTTTGGGAGAGGAAGAGGATTTAGTGGCACTTGTTTTCAATGTGGAGAAACTAGGCATAGGGAATTTTAAAGTCCTCAAATACAGTAGGGTAGTGTGAAAGGAAATGAATAGAGAATAAATACTGCACATGGATAAAATGAAAGTGTGGCTTCATAGAAGTATGGATAAGGTCTTGAGGATGGAGAATCCTTGTTGTTGAGAAGGATTTCGTTTAATCCAAAGAAGGAGAAACCCGAACCAAATTAGAGGGGGAACTTGTTTCGAAGCAAGTGCAAGTTGTATAACTCCATTTATGTTCAAAAATTTGATGTAAAAGGGGCATGCATTCAACTCAATGGACCAACAGGTCCTTTCTCAAATAACTTACTAACTAAAGTGTGTTACATTTAATTATGTCAAACTAGGAAATTGTATTCTTCTTGGATGGTACCCACATTGTATGTGCAGTTAAGGATTTATGAGTTGTCATAGAGGTTGTGCATAGAAAACTTGATTGAAAGTAAATCCTATATTATAAACCTTAATTATTAACAATTGCTACAGGTCGGTAATCTTGTTGGGAAAATAACCAAACATTTTTCAACTATGTTGTATTTATTTATTGATGCAATTATGCAAAATAATTATTTCTAATTAAATGATTACTAATAACAATTTAAATAAAATTAATGAACACAACTATTGACAATCCATTTTAACAAGTCATTAACAAAAAATCTAAACTATAAATAGCACTGCAATTACCTCAAGTGGACCTTGCTTGGGTGATTGCAATCTCGCATAATCTAATCAAATCTCAACTCAAGAATCCATCTATTTAACTGATTATATATTCTTTATTGTATTATGGAATTATAACTCAAAGTTGATAACAAGAGTATTGATAGTAAGTTCTACTAGATCTCTGACTCTTACAAGATCTACCATATATGCATGACCTGAATAGTCTAATTGAGATGGACTCTAAATAGCTTTAAAACATATGTCAATTCATCCACAAACATAGGGAGAGGACTTATTCCTATCCTAATCAAAACATAAATAAGAAGCACACAATGCAAAGGTGTACGAGTATCATAGTCCTATTATAACTCTTCATTATAAAGGCAATGGTTATAAATGAAAACATGCAGAACAAAGCATGATCCATAATTATGAACCACGATCTACTGTTGTCATAAATTTCTTCTTATCTTCATCGGTATCTTCATTGTTAGTGATGGAATCAATGCTAAAGAGAATAAGTTATGACTAAACCACTCCCATAGTACTTAGTTACTTCTTCCTTCAACTTCAGGCTGTTGTAGACATACACTCCCTTGGTTGTGAGTTGATAGACAACCTTTGCTAGGGGTGACTAATCCTTCATTGCACATAAGTTGGTTTCTCTCAACAATTTCTCCACATCATAAACTAACATAACTAACAAAAAACACTCATATTTTATAAACATCCATTAATGCACACAATCATTCAACAATATCCCATATACCATTCTCAATGTTTTAATACTTAAGATAAATATGAAAGTATGAATAATGTCTTGGAAATGTTTAGAAATGTCATGAGAAATATCAAACTTAAAATAGTAAAATGAGGACAATTTCTAAGCCCATCACAAGTCAAGTGATAAATGTTGCAAAGTGATAGTGAGCAATGGTAGCACAAACAATATTGCATCTGGAGAAATGGTGAAGTTGAAATTGAAAAGGATAAAACATCCCAAACCTTATAGGTCTTTTGGCTATAAAAAGAACATCAATTGTTGGTGAGTGAACGAAGTCTTGTGAAAATTCAATTGGAAATTATAAAGATAAAAATTTATGTGATATAATTTGCATGGATGCTTGCCATATTCTTTTGGGTAGACTGAAATATTCCCCTTATTTTTTTTCCCAAAATTAACATTCAAATCAGCAACCAAACACTGATTAGCGTTAGCTCCAAAATGTAAACCAACAAAGAAGATAACTCTAACCAAGAATGTTCACCAAGATCCCAATGTGGGTGAGGTGATAGCATATGGTCAGAGGATCGTTAGGCATAAATAGAGTTGAAAGTACAATTCATCTGCTGATGCAGGCATCCACAAGCAGTGGGAATACTCCACTTATTCAGTGGGTGAGTTTACAACAATTATTAGGCAGCAAGCCAGCCTTTAAATCCACTCTTCCACTTATTAACGTGGGGGGAATACTGTCCACACAACCACTTATTTTGTGGGGGGAATTTACAATCAAGAAAAATGTTTATTCTAAAACTCAACCACTCTGTGGGAGTGTAATCAAGTATAAATTGCAGCAATAAAAGGAAATAGCTGTTAGTACTACTAACTAGCTTTACAATGAATAGAAATAGCTACAAATAAGAGAGATAAGCTTCTAGAATGTTCTTTATCCACACTGGCGGTAAACCATCCAGGGGTTACATATATGAGAGATTAATCATAAGATATTGCAGCTAATTAAATGACTGGAACAGTACTACTGTTTACAGTCTTACAATGATAAACAACTGCAACTTTCAAGTGTTATTACAATCTTTACAAAGCACAATGAAATAGAAGATTTTTCCAATTGATATCCTCTCAATTAATGAAGCTTAAAACCAAAATCGGAATACTAAAGCAAACTGATATAAAAATCAGCAATCTGGAAATTATTATCAGCAAACTAAAAACACATAAAAATAATCACAACTCCTTCACAATACCTCTAGAAGATGAGATATAGCTTGCAAAAGCTCTTAAGAAGGTTGGCGCCCAATTCACAATGATAAAACAGCATCTAAACTCAACCATTAATTTATGCACGAATCCCAATGCTCTCCAAAAGGTACGGCCTCCTTGCAAGGGCGATTTTGCTTAATAAAATCTGAAACTTGGAATTAAATTTTGATAACCTCCAAATATGGTCGCCTCTATTATAGAAATGCAATGATCAAATACCCAGAACCAAATAAAATTCATACTAAAAGCTATTTACAAAAATCACTTTTAGCCATGATAAACCAGCAACATAAAAACTGGAAATATCTCACCAAAACTCCACAATAATGCTCAATATGTACTTCTGGATGAAGCACACTCTCAATCCACCACCTAGGGAACCATAGTTGCAGGCCCGAAGAATGGAATAAATTTGCTAAGCTTTCCCTTAGCCGGATTCTGGATTCATTCCAGCAGCGTAACTTTGCTCTTCAAAAATATGCATAATCAGCTCTTCAAACAGCAACAATATATAAACTTCAATTGGCAAATGAAGCAACAAGAACTCTTCAAATTCCAAGAAGTTGAATCACTTCAACTTCCAAAAGGGATGCCACCTTTTTGCATTTTACTTTTTTTTTTTTTTGAAATAATATAATATTACTCAACCTCCTTTTCACTTTGCAACAATAAAGCATTTAATAAATTATTAAATGCACAATTGACCCCCTTAATGGCCCCTCTTTTAAAACAACATAAATTTATTACTCCTATGTGTGGAGTACAACTGAGAAACATGAAATTTGACTAAGTATAAAAAATTAGTCCATGGAGATAACCAAAACCAATGCCAATACTGAAATTGATGGATAGCAAGATGACTTGAGTTGAGCTGCTGATGATGCTACTGCCAAATTTAGACTTACTAAAAATAGCCAACTGCTATAAATAGTAAGTTCACATCAAAACAACCAATAGCCAAACTGAACACTAACCTGCAAAGGATTGAACTGCTGCTAGACAGATACTGCCAAAAGATAGACTTGGCTAAAAATAGCAACTGCTATAAATAGTAAGTCTACACAACATCCTCTGAACACCAACTGAGCAATACCTGAAAGAGGAAACCCTAATTTTCCACCTCAACTTAGCCTACGGATTTCTGGAAATAGGCTAAACCCTATTGAAGAGTGTAGGGCCAAAATGGGGACATTACAGTCTGCCCTTCCCAAAATTGCTTGTCCTCAAGCAATGCCACCACACTCCAAGGGAACAATTTAATCCTTACCATGCCAAATAGGATCCCAGGGTCCCAAATCATCCTAGTAGAAGGATAGCACCAACTAATGTAAGCACTGCACTGCTGGATGCCAACACAAAAAATCACCATATTAAAATTAAACTGAAACATCATGGGAATAAATTCTAGAAGACCATCATTGGCTTCATCATCTTCAACTATGGAATCACAAACCCAAGTGATACCAGGATTCCAAATCTTTCTCAGGAACACTGTTCCTCTAATCTGTTGCGCTACTCTGATTAATACAACTGAATACTCAAAGTGGACCAACATGTCACAATCCACAAAAGACAATGCATCAAACATGTCAATGCCTAGGTCCCATATCAGTCTGTAGGACCTCCAAACCTTGTTGTCATAATTCTGATCAGCAACAAAAATATTTTCAAACATGCTTCTAAACCAATGCCAAACCAAGAGCAAAGCTCCACACTCCATCCCTATCCAAGAGGATGCACAATGCTTCCTTTGAAGCAAACTGATTTCACTGAAAGAACTCCAAGAAATATTCACATATCTCACATCAAGAGTTTCAATTTGACAAATCAAATCAGCTAATAACTTGCTGTCCCAAAAAGTAATGTATGAGTTGGTACCACAAAATTCACTGTCAACTATCAATGAACAACCCATACTTGAACTTTGACCATACAGAAACATTCCCTTGCTTATTTTTGGCAGAAATTCAGTCCAAATAGGAGGTGGAGAGGCCTAGAAATGAAGTAACCAGCTTCCTAAGAGGTCTGAAATAATCATCTTGGGATCTTAATTTTGGAAAATCAGCATCCAAGAAGACAAGCAGCAGCTGCTACAAAAGAACTTTCCATCAAAATGAGCATAACTGCTCATGAACCAAGCTAGTGGCACTTTTAGCAAGAGACCCCATGTCACCACAAACCAACTTTTGATCATATTTCCTTCCCATAACACCAATGTATGATCAGAAATAAAGAGGCTATGACATAGAAAGAAGGGAGCAACAAACATTAAACAGAATTTTTGACACTTATCTCTCCATCCAACCTTCTTTTTATGCATTACATTCTTCAAAATAAAATGCTTGAGATCCCAAACACTGATTTTCAATTGAAGACATTCTCCAACACATAAGCAAATGGTCACAACTACACT
>VDFB02118926.1:0-10139 GCA_007258455.2 Sequoia sempervirens
CTCTAAACTCTAAACCCTAAACCCTAAAGCCATCATTTTTTCTTAGGCTCTTATTGAAATTTGGTTTCCTTAGGCAACTCCACCAAATTTCATTCCCTTATGCCGTGTAATTTTGTCCTAGGATCTTACTACATGTAGATCCCCTTAAGCTATCCTATTACCCTAAACCCTAAACTCTAAAGTCTAAACCATAAAACCTAAAGCCATCATTTTTTCTTTAAAGGCTCTTAATAAAATTTGGTTGCCTTGGGAAACTTCACCAAATTTTATTCACTTGAGCCATGTCATTTTCTCCTAGGACCTCACTAGACGTAGATCCCCTTAAGCCATCCTATCACCCTAAATCGTAATTCAATTTCTTAAGGGGTCCCAATATGACATTTCTTAAGGGGATCAAAGAAGTTCTTAAAATTTGGTGATCAAAGTTTCCCAAGGCAACCAAATTTAACAATAATAAGATCATGCAAGATTATATAATATTAATAGTTAATTATATTTTCATTCAAGTAACATGTGCCTTAAACATAAATGAGGCTTAGATATTATATCATTTGTATTAAATTATTTAAGCCATTTATATTGAATGGTTTAAAGTTATTTCCTAAACATGTATCTTTACATCTTGATTACAAATCTAATGCGAGGTTCTCATATCCATAAAGATCCATGGATCCGTTTAATAATATTCACAATCCACCTCCATGCCATCCATCTCCACCGCGCTGCCTCCACCTCCACCCACTCCACCTCATAAGCCCCCACCTCCACCACCTGAAACCGATGGTACTTGCTTGCAAGCACAAATCAATGTTGATGTTAGAAAAATTCAGGGTTAAATCAAAATTATTCAAAATGAAGAAAGTATCCCACCACATTTGAGGATGTTTTCATCTAGGATGCAAACCCTTGTTGATGATGTCGGGGCTATGGATGGGATCTTAGATGAGCATCGACAATGGCTAGAGGAGAGGAGAACTTCGATTCACGAAAAGGAAAACAAAAAGAAATGAAGAGATGCAGTAGAGAGCCACAATAGTTTCTAAATTAAGACAATGATCTTAAATAGTTATGAATTTATGAATTTGGTGAACAATGGATATTTTGTGTGATGAATTTATAAATTTGGTTGGATGGATATTTTTAGTGACATGAATTTATGATTTTGGTTCTAGATGGATATTTATAGTGACACGGATTTATGAATTTGGTGGAATTTATGAACTTATAATGAACAATATATAATAATATATATTTTATGACTATCTACTAGATCATGATTTCTCCTGTTGAAAAATTGTAATATATATATGTGTGTGTGTGTGTGTGTGTGTGTGTGTGTTAGACATAAAATGAGCTTTTGTGAATGTTTCAAGTTATTGTTTAGTATGTACGTGCATGTATTAAACATTTGCATATAGTTCTTAAATTTTGAAATTTGTATGTATGTACATAGTTTAGTTTAATGATCTGTACGCATGCAAATTATGCATCATATTTTTTATTTTAAATGTATGTACATGGTAAATTTTGAATTTCGTATGGACATGCTCAAGTTCAATCAATGTATATATATGTGCATTTCAATTAAATATATGATCTTAATATATGTATGCACATCCTATTTTGTATGATTTAATGCAGGTGTACATTTATATCTCATATCATGGATGATTTTAACATTGATGATATCATCAATCCACCACCTCATCCACAACCACATCCACATCCCCCTCCCCCTCCACCTCCACCTAATATGCCACATCCAACACCTATCGCATTTGACGAGGCTCACTTGCGATCACATATAAATGATCAAGTTGCATCCTTACAAAATCAAATATATGCTATGCAGAGTCAAGCATTGATTCCACCACATGTGAGACGTTTTGCATCTACGATGCAAAACATTGTTGATGCCATCAGGATGATCGATTCTGATCTTGATAGGCATCGACGAGAGAGAGAACAAATGGGACAATTTTATTCTGACGGTCTCTCTTACAAACAAATATTAGACCTTAAAATAATGAAAGCCCATCTAGCCCCCTACTTTCTTGACCCTGTTACCCGACAACCCATTCCACCTAACAAATCTAGAATATCCATGAGGTGGTGCATACATCCACAGATGAGTGCAAATTTTTGGGATCGATGGTATATGGTTTTTGATAGTCCCCCACATGCTAATTGGGAGTGCCCATTGTATTTTTTGAGAAAATTGTATGTAGAGTATGTTCTGGGGCAAAAGCCCAATTATTTTAATTTTAGATCATTTCAAGGTGTTGGTGGCAGCATGCCACAATAGAGGTTAGGGGCAAGGGTTGATCCCCAATGCCCCATGCATGTGCAACCCCTTGTTGTTGCTCCTAGTCCTCCCATTCCCACACCTGTACATCATTGAGCTTTGGTCTCAGCATTAGGTTCCCTTAGGACACTCGCAGGAGACCTTGATCAACATGCTTCTACGATAGTAGGTGGGGAGCATAGAGATGATGATGATGGAGGATTTTTTTATGGAGCTGGTCTGAGTACTACTCCAGGAGTGTCAAGGCTCGTCCCCCATATATGTACTAGTTGTCATCAAATATGCTATGGACTTGATCAGGCCACACCTAGTTCAGGTGGACAGGGAGATTCTGGTGGTTCATCTAGTCGCATCAGTTCATTTGTAGAGTTTCTTACAGTAGACCATCACCCTAAGGACACTGCGACACAGGTATAAATATGCATCTATGTATGTTCATTTTATAAGAATTTTGTTGGATGTATATATCAAAGAAGAGTTTTCAATACATTTTAACAATCAAATTGTTTGGTGTAGAGATGACACTAAGGATGGGGCAATCATCTGTTCCACGAGTACATACATCGACACCGGTTGTACTCAGAAACCCTTATGGGGTATTTTGATTTCAATTTTTAAAATTATATATGAAATCATAAATTTAACTTGAGTTTTAAATTTATAATTGAATCAAATATATGTTTGAAATATTTATGTTGGTTTAGGTGAGTCAATCGACATCCACATCGATTCCTCCTGAGGGATTGTCAACCACTTCTCCACTATCGAGCGTCATAGATCAGGGGCAGGTACATTCATATTGTAAATTTGTTTAAAGTTTACATTAGTATAGTTACAATTTTATGAATTTTGAATTCACTAGATATATGAAATACATGCATGTACACTTGTAAATATTATAAGCGTTAAATGTCTATGTACATGTATGTCTAGGTTGATACCACAATAAAAATGGGCATCAGGAAAACATTTGATGTTGCAGCTACTCGTGAGGCCACTGATTTCCAAGTTGTTTACAAAACTTTCTACACAAAATGTGCAAACTCTTGAATATATATATATATATATATTAACCTAATTCAATTGTACATGCTTTAATTTTGATCTTGTAGGACTTTATTAGTGTAAATTTCAGCCCTGACCCAGACATAGTTACACCACCAGGAGGACATGCAGAGCAGGCTCCAGATCAAATGGTAATTTAATTTTTTTATTATATTTAAACTCAATTATAAATTACATATTCTGAATATAACTTAAATTTTAAATTTTAAATTGAATATATACATAATATGAGATTTGTTACATATTCTTTTTCTTTTATAGCATGAGACACATCTTGTAGTTGAGCATGTACAGACAGGTCCTGGAGAAGAGCCTGGTGCACAACCTCATAATACAGTACAATTAAAATATAATAAGTTATAAATTAAATTGAATTAAAAAAAAATTAATTGTAGAGTTGCACATCTAATTTCAAATTTCTTTGTCTTGTTTATGTAGATTGATTTAGAGAATTTAGAGGTTGCTTCAGGTGCACTAGAGCATCCAGCCGCAGATATGACAGTAATTTAATTTTATGATGGATTATAAATTAAATTTTCATTAAATCATTTTTCATTGTCTTACATCTGATTTCATCTTTCTCTTGTATAGAGTGTTTCAGGTCATCCGAATAGTATGCATGGTGTGAAGAGGTCTCTTGATTATAGAGACAATACATGACCTAGAAACATGTGATTTTATGTGTTATATTTGTTTATTTCATGGACTATATTTCTGGTTTCTCATGTACTCTATTGGACTTTATATTTCATGGCTCAAGTACTTAGTTGGACTTTAGTTCATAGGTTGTACTCTGGACTTTATTTCACGTGCTTAATATATTGGTTTCATGCATTTAATATGTTACATAAATTATGGACTTTATTATTGTTTGAAATTTTAATTTGCACATGTACATTTATGCATTTTATGTTCATAGTCAAGACATTAATATAGGACATTAATGTGAAATTTAATGATCTCATACATGATATTAATATAGGACATTTTAATAATTATACTTTACAAATTTATTGATCTCATACATGATATACATGATATGTACATTCAATAATTAGCGATAATTACTCAATGAACTTATTCAATTCACGTCAATCAATAATTAGTCAATAAATCATAATTTACAAACAAAAGCAATCTGTTTATATACCAGAAAGGATAAAATTTTAAGAAATAAACAATACCATAGAAGATTAGAGAATAAAAGCATTAATAAATCCTATAAATAATAACATCTAACACTAATTTATAAGTTGTCAAAACAAATAATGGCATCCCATACTAATTTATAAGTTATCAAAACAAATAATAGCATCCAATACTAATTTATAAGTTGTCAAAACAAATAATGGCATTGAATACTAATCTATAAGCTATCAAAACAAATAATAGCATCCAACACTAATTATAGGTTGTCTTAAGGAGTCATAATACAACATCTTAAGGGGATCAAAGAAGAGTATAATTGAGTATAAATATTAAGTGATATTAACAAGTATTATAAGTTTTAGGGCGAGTCATCATAACACAACGTCTTAAGGGGGTGTTTGAAGGGGTCATAATACATCTTAAGGGGATGTCTTAAGGGGTCTTAAGGGGATGTCTAAAGGGGTCATAATAGAACGTCTTAAGGGGATGTCTTGAGGGGTCTTAAGGGGATGTCTAAAGGGGATGTCTTAAGGGGTCTTAAGGGGATGTCTTAAGGGGTCATAATAGAATGTTTTAAGGGGATGTCTTAAGGGGTCATAATACAACGTCTAAAGGGGATATCTTAAGGGGTCTTAAGGGGATGTCTTAAGGGGTCATAATAGAATTTCTTAAGGGGATGTCTTAAGGGGTCATAATACAATGTCTAAAGGGGATGTCTTAAGGGGTCATAATAGAATTTCTTAAGGGGATGTATTAAGGGGTCATAATACAACATCTTAAGGATATAATTGATTTAACAACAATGTATGAATGATATTTAGTGATTATACAATTAGACATAAAGTTTCAAAGTAGGAAAACATGCACATTTAACAAAAAAAATATATAGAATATTGATTTGATACATAGAAGTACATAGAGTATGTTTAATTCTGTAAGTATGTATGTACATATATGTCATCTCAAAACAATGTTTACAAAATTTGGATATGCCATCTCAAAAACATCTCAAACTTGTGGCTAGAATGTAGTAGGTCTTCACACCACCTGATATCAAAAAGGTACAAGCAATATCAATGAAATAATCAAAACATACATATTTTAATTTATATAAAACTATCTATATGTATAGAACTCAAGTACCTGCATTTAAAAGTATTCCACACATGTTTGTAGGTTGAATCCAGGCATCCTCTCCTTTTTGTTTCAAAGTATGAGATCAATGCAATGATGGCTTAAGGATACAAAAATGACAATAAATCAATTTTAACTATTAATGTACAAGCAATATCAATATGTAATCAAACATGTATTTAAATATAATTTAACTAATAATTACCTATTTTTACCAAGTATTCCATGTTATCTAGGTTGAATCTACTAGATCCTTTTTGTGATTATGCCTTAAAGATGTATAAAAGGACAATTTAAATCAATTTCAACTAATAACACACTTGACCAATGTCGAAACATGTATTTAATGTATTTAAAAGGACAAAATAAAACTAAAACTATATTTACCTGTATTTACTTATTCCATTGTACCATCTGCATCCTCTCTTTTTTGCAATGCATCTATGATTGCCTCATGCTCTTCCATAGAAATTGACCATAGCACTTTTTTTGAAGGTCTTCCACGATACCACTCTAGTTTTATATTTGTTGCCACCACCAAATGTGAATAATGCATAATCTTTTTATGTGTTTCATAGTCTTCGAATGCAAGTAGACCATTCTTTCTTCTCAAGTATTTTCGTAGCCAAGTGCCAACAACCACCACCGATTCTATTGGAAAACATGTTCAAAAACCATCATCAAATAAGTTCTCAAAATTTTCTTAAGGGGATCAAAGACTTGTTCTAAAAAAATGCTTAAGGGGATCTAAAACTTGTTATCAAAATTTGCTTAAGGGGGTGTCTTAAGGGGATCACCGTACCTGTTGGATAATGAAATCCATCATCATCTTCTCGAGGTGTTATTAACTTATGTTTAGTTTTCCACAATGAGCCAACCAATGATACATTTTGCTCTTCATTTCCCCTCGAGGTGCAAGCCAACAGCTTTGCATGTCACGCCAACAAAATTTGATTTAATAACTGGCATATCCATATAAAATGTTGTACAGAAGTACAAAATAACTTAATAAAGTGAAAAAAATGAAATAAATTGAATTAAATTACCTTCTTGTACAAAGATGAAGCGTTAAATCTTAGGATAAAGAAAACATTAAGATCGTACTGCTTCGTAGTTCTTTCATATTGATTATTTTCTTCTACAGGGGTCAATGGTATTTGCTCCCACTATTCAACCCATTATATATTTTCACATGCTTCCCAATCTCCTAAGATACAAAACTGGAAAAAACTTGCAAGCTCCCTTGTCCAAATAGTCCATGCGCTTGTTGTCGCACTCCTAAATGAATGCCATTTAGTAGATCCACTGATTGTCCTCACAATCAACTCTAGGCCACAATTTTCTCTTCAACACCAATAAAAGAATGCGATGAACTACTCAGGTAATCCTTTCAGACGAGTCGCGAGATAATCTTCTATTACACCAATCACAATCTCATGCACATCTTTAAATTTTCTTGAATCCTCGAATTTTAATTGTTCTCAGCAAAATTCTTTTTGGCACCGGTAAATAACTCCTTCATGTTCTCCTTTACCGTACCTTCAAAAACTTTCCATATATCTTTGGACATTAGTTCCTTGTAGTCCCTACTTAACCAATAGAACATTGAGCATTCTTGAGCTGCTCGTACAATTTATTTTGACCATATAGAGTGTTCTTTCGTTTGGATTCTCTTTCTCTTAAATTTCTATAAAATATCGAAGCGATGAGGGCAAACTTCAATGAGAGTGTAACCATTTGTCCGCTCAAATAAAAATTACTCTCCCTCAAAACTTTTTCTATCATCCTTAGAATTGCTATCATCTGCATGTCTATAAACAATATGGACAAACACTTAGCTACTTGTTGAATTAAAATATTGAGATTGAATTTCCTCTTGTGGGCGAGAATTATAATTCAACCCATAAAATCAACCACTCAAAGTATAATTACCAATTGGAAATGTGTTTCTACATGAAGGAGTGAGGTATCCATCAAGCCATCGAGCATGTTGAGTGCATGACATATTTTTGAGGTATGTAATTTTATTCTTAAATTCACTCATGAATGCAAGTACACACTAACTTTAAGCCAACTAAATCACAACACTTTCCTATTTTTCCATCTTTAAAGAATAGTGAACATTCTTAAATCTTTTGACATCTACTAATTGTTGTCCAAAATCATGATCAACACTTTCATGCAAACAAATTCTTAAAAATGAAAGATTTCCACAATTAATGCATTGTCTAGAAATACAAGAACTTAAATAAAATAATTTATCATTAGATTTTTCACAAAATAAACCTAAAATAAACTCTCTTATTGCTTCAGGTGGCATATCAATACCACACTCTTGTATAATCATGTTAGTATGCAAGGTACAACGTATATATCGAAAAACATCATAAAATAATGAAATTGAACATGTATTTTACAACAACAAGAAATTCGTTGCTTATTACTTTTTACACGTAATACCGGGGTTTACATTTTTCAAGACCTTTTGACTTATTTTTAATATTGCTAGGTAGCTTGCTAAATCGCTACAAATTTTCTATAAGGCATTTTAGTTTGTGTTGTATCTAATAGGTGTTTTGGAGTGAGGATTGAACTTTTGGGGACCTGCATATGAATTTTAAAACATCTATGGCATTAGATGAAACCCTAGTATTATCATGCCAATATTTTTCGATCAAAGATTTAATTTTAACATTCAATTTCATATCAAACCTTAGTAGTCGTCCATTGAAACTCCAACATTGATTGATATGATCATTTTCTATACTTTTTCTTCTTTTTGCCACTCTTAGCAATGTTTTAGGATGTATTTTTAAAACTTCACTAATATTGCTTACCATTCTTTTATTCAAAGTTGTTTTATTAACAAAAGCAGTTGTTATAGCTCTTCTTGCTGCATTTTTATCTTTAGATCGACTATTTTTCCCAATAGATTGAATGACACTAGCAACAATAGACATAACATGTTTTAATGATTGATCTTTTCTTTTTGGTTTAACATAAAAGCCTAACCTTTTCATTAATTTCCTCATTTTTTGCATTCTCATTAATTGCATCATTAGTTGACATTGAAATGCAATTTTTTTATGATAAAAGAATTTGGTGTATATTATATTCGCATGTGTTCTTATTTGCCTCCAAGAAATTTGACCAGGAAGATTATCAAAAACACCACTTCCAATTTTTAAAAAAGTATTTTCATTAAATTCAACATCACATTCTAGATTTTCATCTTCATCTTCATTTTCATTTACATTTTCATCTTCGTTTTCATCAACAAAACGGTTTTCATTTTCATTTTCATCAAAAATCACAGTTTTTTTGTTTTCATTTTCAAGAAAATGATGCGTTACGATTTTCATTTGCAACAAAAGATTTTTTTTTTCTTTTAGATTTCAACAAATTCTATAAAAAAAGTTTCATCTCTCGGAATATCATCAATGTCAGCATCATTTAAGTCCAACATCTTGTAAAACTATGTACAAAAGTTTGCCATTTCACTAACATGGCTATTGGATTTGAAGGCGATACCTAGATTTTGCATATTGAAACATTCTCCATAGCATTCAAAGAGGGATTTGAAGACATAGTAGGACTTGTTTGTATAATCATATTCTTCTCCAAATTGACTCCTTGCAAATTAGCTTCATCTACAACCATGGTATCCTCAATGTTTGCATCTTCAATAGTTGTGGAATTGGATGCTCCGCCATCATTCATTGATTTCATTCTCATTCTTCTTTGTCTTTGTCTTTGTCTCTCCTCTCTATTTGCTTCAACTTCTTGAGGATTCAATTTCTTCCTTCTCTTATTATGAGCTTTATCTCCCATGATTATAAAATTATCAAGCACAAATGAATGTTACTAGTAAAATTCTTCAAAATATTCAATCCAAATTGGAAGTTGAATACTTATTAGGAAAAAATTCTTCCTCTTGTGTTCCTCAAAAAATGTAGAAAACTAGCACAATTCCACTTTAAAAATTGTTTTCTTCATGCCTCCTTTGAAAAATTCAATCCATATTGCAAGTTGAAGACCTTTTGTTCCTCCAAACAAGCACAAAACTAACACAATTCCACTTCAAAAATAGTGTAGATGATACATCGTTTGAAAAAATCAATTAAAAATCAAGTTCACCACTTGTAAATACAATAGCTCATGAAAAATAGTTCAATTTTACTACTCTTAGTCGTACATGTGAAGTTGCAGACTTCACAGTATTTTTTGGTAGTAAATTTAAATAAAAGAAACGGGATCCCGTTTATAAAAACTAGGATCTTGTTCTATAATCGGGATCTCGTTCCCCGATATTTAATGTGGGGACAGTTGAAGGAAAATGAGATCCTGTTTACAAAACGGGATCCCATTTCCCTTACAACGGTCAGAATATTATAAATTAAAGAACAAGATCCTGATAATAAAACGGGATCCCGTTTTATAAAGCGCGATCCCATTTTTTAAAATTTGAATTTCTATTAGCTTTGTG
>VDFB02118927.1:0-17493 GCA_007258455.2 Sequoia sempervirens
ATCTATTGAGCTATCTCTCCCTCTCCCCCCTTTCTCTCTCATTCACTCCATATCTCCCTCCATCTCTCCTACTCTATATCTCTATCTCTATTTCTATTTCTATTTTTATCTCCCTCTCACTCATCTCTCTATCTCTTTCTATCTATATCCCTTTCTCTCCCTCCCCCTCTCTATCTCTTACCATCTCTCCCTCCCTATCCCCCCTATCCATTGACTCTCTATCTCCACCTCTCTTCCTTTCTCTTCCCATATATCTCCATCTCTCTTTCTCTTCCCATATATCTCTCTCTCTCTCTCTCTCTTTCTCTCCCCATATATTAACTAAGAAGCCATGAAAGCATACAATAGTATATGTTGGTAAAACTATAATAGTGTTTTATTAAACTATAAGTAACAATTATCTTTCTAATGTCAAGCCTTCTTATAAAAATAGTGTTTTATTAAACTATAAGTAGATTATTGTCACTACTCTTCATTCAACATGAAATTCCAAATGTAGCAATTGTTTTGTTGCTTTTGTCAAGTTTAATTAACCAAGCTATTTACTGGGTTGAATAAAGTTGTGTTATGACCCTTCTTCTCTTTAAAATAATTAGACAATATTAGTGAGATTAGGAAGGGGAGAAAACTAAACTCCTTCAAAATAGGGGTAGTTGTGGGTTTGTTGGTTTTCTTTGTATACTATATACTTAGTTCCTCTAGGATAAATAAGTAACTTTAGATCATTTTCTTAGTTGTGTATCTTAACTAATATAGAGTAAGCTTTTTCATTTAATTGACTACTACATAATAGTTTTATGTGTTGAAAGGGTGTTTCCATTCTTTGTATTTTTACATTGGAATACAAAATCATGTTAATTTCATATCAATATGGTATTTCATAAAGATATTTGTTTGAAATAAGTTAGCTTCATAACCCATCTAATCAAATCATGAATTAACCTATCAAAAGAGGCAGATTTTCTAAAGGGGAGAGAGAGAGAGAGAGAGAGAGAGGAGGAAGAGAGAGAGAAGGGAGGTAAAGAGAGGAGAGAGGAGGGGGAAGGAGGAGGGGAAGAGTGTTGAGGGTGGGGATAGAAGGTTTAAAGTTTTAGAAGGTTTAAGGGTTTATGGTTGAGAGTTTAGGGATGAGGGGTGGAGGAGAAACTTGAGAGAGAGAGAGAGAGGGAGAGTGGGAGAGAGAGAGATAAAGAAGTAAAGGGGAGAGTTAAGATTAGAGAGAGAGTAGGAGTAGAGGTTTAAGGGTTAAGGGTTTAGGGTTTTAGGGTTTAGGGATGAAGGGGAGTAGGAGGGGAGGACTTGAGAGAGGGAGGGAGGAGGAGTGGGAGAGAGATAAAGGAAGGAGTAGGTTAAGGGTAGGGTAGAGGGTTAAGAGGGTTAAGGAGTTAAAGGGTTAGGGTTAAAGGGGAGAGAGATAGAGGAGTAGGTGAGTGAAGAAGACCCTCAAGAGAGAGGGAGAGGGGTAGGAGGGATATAGGGTTTAAATTAGAGAATTAGAGGTTTAAGGGTTTAGGGTTAATGGTTAAGGGTTAAGGTTATGGGTAGAGAGAGATAGAGGGATTTAGTGAGAGAGGGAGGGAGTGGGAGGAGAGAGAGCAGTAGAGGGTTAAGGGTAAAGGGTTGGAACTTCAAAGTTTTGTTCTCTATGTTCTATTTTATCCTTCCTTGTGTCTCTGGTCATCTATGGTGTTTGGGAAAAGCCTAAGGATGGGGTTTTACCTTCGTCTTCATGTAAAACCCTAGTGTTCATCTTACACCTTAGATGGGATCTATTTGGTTGTTACTTTTTGTAAAGGATTTAAAATGACTTAAGCCCCATCACTTCATACGTCTAGGCTAGGCCCCCTTTTGTTTTATTGTTTTATTTCCTTCTCTTGACTTTATTTTTCCTAAGTATTTTGTTGGTCCTATGTTCTCTCATTAAAACAACTTATGTCATTGTTTGTCGTCGACCTAGTGATGTCCCCTTATTCCTTTAGGGGAGAGGGCCTAGTAGTCATGTAGGCTAACTTTCTCAGCATGTAACAATTGAATGGAATATCGTAGAACCTTCATTTTTTTTTTTGAAATGTAGACTGGTCTCTTATTTATCTATAACTAAGGTTTTGAGGCACGACTCATCATGCAACTCCCCACATCAGCAAATCTTCTGAGAAGTGTCTAAAATTTGACTTTTTAAAGGTTCGACCAAAACTTAATCATGGAACCCCCAATAGTTGAACCAAAAAAATATCATTTGTTGGTTGTACAATATGATATTTTTATTAAAATTAAAATTAATATACAACCTAAGTGGACCAAATACTTATTGATAACCATAAATCTTTGATATCTCTACCTTTTATATTCAACACATATGGACTAACAGTTGAACACAAAAAATCTATTTGTTGTTATAAAAACAACACATAATGATTTAAAATACAACTTATATTGAACATAAATGGACCAATAGTTGAACACTAAAACTTTTTGAAAATCCTTCATTTAATAGGAAAATACATGTTATTTATTGTGCTCACCTTTTATATTTGTGATAGGAAAAACTATTAATATAAAATTATCCAATGTTGGTAGTGATGGAACTTCAAATTTTGTTTCTAATGTTTCACTCATGCCCTGCCTTATGTCACTGGTCTTTCATAGTGTTAGAAAATTTCTTAGGGCTGGGGTTTTAGCTTTGTCTTCATCTTAAACCCTTGTGTTTACCTAATGCCTTGGTCGGGATCTATTTCGTCGTTACCTTTTTGAAGGGTTTAAAAAACATCTTATGCCCCATTGTTCCATCTAGGCCTAGTCCCTTTGGTCTTAATATTTAATTTCCTCCACAGTTTTTATTTTCCTAAGTCTTGGTTGGGCCTATCTTTGAAGCAGTTTAAAAAACTTGTAGTTGTTTTCCATTTTTCTAGTAATGTCCACTTTCCTTTATTAGATAACATTTTTTCAAAGGATGAAATTAGCGTTACATTAGATTAAATGCCTTCAAGATCAATGGTTTCCCACCATCCCGTGATGGGAATTATAGGATACAAGCGTCTCTAACAGGTGGCGACCACGTGTCCCATCACAGGGGATCAAATTTGCATATTTGTTCATCATTTGTCCTTTGATCACGAGCCATTCCCATATCCCTGATGGTGCTGATTGATTAAAGAAATCATGGTAGTACCATGTGGATTATTACAAGGTGGGGCTAGGGGTTTTATGCGATATGTTTAAATGTTTCATTGCTTTAAAAGCAAAACATTTAAAGTGAAATATTTGACCAAGACAGGTGGGAGAATTCGTAAAATGAGCAAAAGCCCCGGAGAAATTAGGGCAACCTTAGTCAAGTCGAGGAGCAAGCTCTGCAGCATACAAATGGCTATGCCCATCCATAGCTGCCGCCCTGCGTCCTAAGTCCTATTAGTTTGTCAGAATAATAGGACCCATCTAGATCCCATCGTCAATAGCCTACCTTTACGTGCATAAAATAACCTAATTAAAACCCAACTCTCAATTTTTGTTTTGAGCCCACATACAGCGGTTAAAATTTTATATATGTTTTTGTTTTAATATATTTAAAAAATATTTTATAAATTATTTTATAAAATATCTATAATACTCAATAATTTATTTTTTGTATATTAAACAAATATATAAACTCTTCTATTTTTTGTATTAGTGATTTTAATGGTATATTAAAATTTAGATAGTTGAATACATTCAAGAATATTTCTAATATATTTCTATTTAAAAATATATTGTTTAATTTTTTAAATATATATATTTTTTCAAAAATATATTTTTATTTTTAAAAAAATATATTATACATACAAATTACATAATCAATAATAGATAATAGATTTTGGTGAATATATCTAGGTATGTTAATATATGCTTGAAAAACTAATTTTAATTAAAAAACTTACTAACATCGTTAAAAGGTAAGTTTATAATTATAAAAATTTAACATTAGAATTATTTAACATTTGAAATAGAAAATTTAAATATTATATTATAATAGTTTATAATTTACTTATATAGTATTTTGGATAATAGAAACAATTTTGATTGATTTAATCTTTTCTAAGTTCATTATTGAATTTAAATCTTATAAATATAATTATATACCTTTAATCAATATTATAATTTAAAAATAATAATGAATATTGAACATCTTAGATTTTAGTATAACTTAAATATTAAAAAATTTAATGTATAAGTTTATAAAATATAATATATATTTTTTAAAATAAAGATTTAAAGATTATTATATATGTATATTTAAAGATCCATAGAATTATCTTCTTAACTATGAAATTAATATGACTAATTTCATTTATAGTTTTATCTTATCTTTTTAACAAAAGCAAAGGTATGTACTTGAATCCCTTGCATTTAAATTTTTCTATATATATAAATATTTTAATATTTTCCCTCAAATCCATAATATATATATTAGTGTGTATTATTTATTGCAATAAAGAATTAACCTAAGTAACACATTAAAAATTCTAAGGATTTGTGCTTGGAAAAAATGAATAACAATTTTTTTTGTTGGATGTCATGTTGTATAGTTTAGAAAAGCTCAAAATATGAATAGGATTTTAAGGCCATATATTATGGTAGCTTACAATGCAAAAGAAGGAAAAAAATCTATTATCAATTTTAATCTACAATTTAATACCATATGAAAAATCACATGTAGTATTATCTAAAATAAATTCTTGACATAATTTTATAAAATACACTTACCATTCAATAAAATTCTCCCAAGAAAGAAACCATAAGTGAACATTAATTGAACCCTAATTGTAGATTCATAACTCTAATCATAACCCTAATTAAACCCTAATTGTAGATTCATAACTCTAATCATAACCCTAAGCGAACACTAATCCTAATCAAACCCTAACCATAGCCTTAAAGTTATCATATAATCTAATTATCTCTCTTATCTAAATTTGGGTTGAATTATTTTTCCTTTATTTTTAATTGCATATATTTTTGTTTATTAGATCTATTTTTATGAATATATGCAAATATAATTTTACTTCACATCTGTATTCTATGCCTATTTTTTTTCATGATATTTTAACATTCATTTTCCTGAATATTAGATCAATCTCACACATATAAATATGAAACTCAAAATTTTAAAAAATAATATTCAGTTTTCCCACTTCAATTTATCATTTATGTTATTTGAATTAAAATATTTTAAAATCATACTCTTAATTCATATAAAAAAAGAAAAACAAATTGATATATAATTTTTATTAAATACATTTTAACTTATTTTTCTGGATTGTATAAATATCTTTCTTTATTTACATTTGACTGCTTATTTACAATATATAGTATAAATATGTGGCAAGACTGGCATTATCATCATGGGATTGAGTGTGCCCTCTCCCCTAATAAATGTTTTTAGTTTTGCAAAGGGACAAATCAAGATGGTCAGATCAACTGCCAGTGATCTCACTGCTCTCACCATCCCGCTGGCGGACCCCACTAGTTGATCACTTATATCACGGTGGTGCCAATGCGGTCTCATCCGGAAGCTAAAGAATGATAAATACTTTGATGCGTCTTTAATACATTATTTCGCGGGTTACTAAAGCAGTTATAAGATGCATGTGTTTTAAATCAACGGAGATGTTATAATCACGATAGAAAGGTGATCGATGGTTAATAACAAGGTTGGAAACTGTGTTGAATGAACATGATTGCCGATGGTTGAGATCCACGGTTGCCCGCCATCACGTGATCAAAATTTGTGAGGTCTTTATTGATTGTGATATCATGTGTGCGCCACATAAACTTAATTTATTAGTTTCAAGGAACGATAATACTTTGATGCATCTTTAATACATTATGTCGGTTATATTTATTAATTTCTTAATATTAGTTTATAAATTGAATATTAATTATAAATATTTTAAAATAAATTAAGTATTTCAATCTAAAATCTTAATATTTGACATTACAAATAAAATTAAACTAAATTCTAATTTTTAAAATCCATAAAATATTTATTATCTATTTAGTTTTATTAATTATCTAATACAATTAAATTAAATTAAATTAAATATTCATTTTATATTAATTAAACAATTATTAATTAGAATTTTAGAATAAATTAAGAAATAAGATCTATATAAAATCAACTTTTCTATTTTTTTTCTTTGTGTCCAAATCATTTCATTTTCAAAATTATACTAAATTCTAGATATCATAATTAAACACAAAAAATTTATTCTATTCTAATCCTAACCTTTCTAAACCCCAACCCTAGTTGACCTCTAACCCACCCTAATTCGAACACTAAATCTAATTGTAATTGACCACTAAGCATAATTGAATTCTACCCCTCAACCCTATAACCCTAACTCTAACCAAACCACAAAACCTAACTCTAACCAAACCCTCAACCCAAACCTACTTGATCTATAATCCAAACCCCTAACCTAAACCCTAATTGAACTTTTTAAACCAACCTTACCAAGTATTAACCTAAATTGAACATTTATTGAACACTAGTCCTAATTGTACCATAACCCTAACTTTGAATCATGCTTGAACTCTAATCCTAACCCTAACACTAATTCTTATCCTAATTGAACCTTAACCCCAACCCTAACCTTAACCTTGACCCTATTTGAACTCTTATTGAATTCATAACCTTAATTAAACCCCAACCTCATCCTCAATCCCAACCCAAATTGAACATTAATTGAACCCTAAACCTAACCCTAAGTGAACACTAATCCTAATTGAACTCTAACTTTTTAGTTGAAAATATTAAAGTGCCTTAGATTTTCCCATTCATCGCCATTTATCATTTAATTCCTAATAGAACTCCAAAAATTTATGCTTTTATAATGTTTAAATACATACCTAATAATAAGGGTTTAGAGTTTACTTTCAAGTTACATTAAGGCTTAGGGTTAAGGGGTAGAGGGGAGAGAGAGAGAGTGAGTGAGAGAGAGACCTCGAGAGAGGGAGAGGCAGAAGAAGATACTTGAGAGAGAGGGAGATATGGGGTAGAGGGTTAAAACATAGAGGCAGAGGCTAAACGCAAGAGGTAGAGGGTCAAGGTTTAGAGCTACGGGCATGGAGGGAAGAGATAGAGGGAGTGAGGAGTGAGAGAAAGAGCCAAGAGAGGGAGAAGGGGTAGGAGGGTGAGACGGAGATAGAGTGAATGAGTGAGAGAGACCTCAGAGAGGGAGTGGTTCTAGGAGGAGAGACTTGAGAGAGATAAAGGAAGGGAGGCTAAGGGTAGAGGAGGGCCAAGGGTTAAGGGTTTAGGGGTTTGGGGTTAAGGGAGAGAGACAGAGGGAGAGGAGTGAGAGAGAGACCCAAGAGAGGGAGAGAGGTGGAAGGATATTGAAGATAATGGAGAGAGAGAGAGGAGGGAGGGGAGAGAGATAGAGGGAGTGGGAGGGTTAAGGGTAGAGGGGATGGTTTAAGGGCTTAAGGTTAAGGGTGGAGGAGAGCAGAGAGAGGAGTGAGTGAGTGAGAAAGACCCAAGAGAGGGAAGGCAGGAGGGCAGACTTGAGAGACTTGAGAGAGGGAGAGGGGGTAGGAGGGAGAGACTTGAGAGAGAGAGAGGGTAGAGGGTTTAAGGGTTAAGGGTTAATGGTTTAGGGTTTAGGATTATGGGTAGTGATGGAACTTCAAATTTTTGTTCTCTATGTTCTATTTTATCCTACCTTGTGTCTCTGGTCATCTATGGTGTTTGGGAAAAGCCTAAGGTTTGTGTTTTACCTTCATCTTCATGTAAAACCATAGTGTTCATCTTACACCTTGGATGGGATCTATTTGGCCGTTACATTTTGGGAAGGCTTTAAAATGACTTAAGCCCCATCGCTTTGTCTAGGTTGGGACCCCTTTTGTTTTATTGTTTTATTTCCTTCGCTTGACTTTATTTTTCCTAAGTCTTTTGTTGGTCCCGTGTTCCCTCGTTAAAATAACTATGTCATTTTTTGTCGTCGACCTAGTGATGTCCCCTTATTCCCTTAGGGGAGAGGGCCCAATAGTCGTGCAGGCTAACTTTCTCAGCATGTAACAATTGAATAAAATATCATAGAACCTTCATTTTTTTTAAAATGTAGACTGGTCTCTTATTTATCTATAACTAAGGTTTGGAGGTGCAACTCATCATGCAACTCGCCACATCGGCAGATCTTTTGAGAAGTGTCTAAAATTTGACTTTTTAAAGGTTTGACCAAAACTTAATCATGGAACCCCCAATAGGTGAACCAAAAAAATATCATTTGTTGGTTGTACAATATGATATTTTTATTTAAATTAAAATTAATATACAACCTAAGTGGACCAAAGACTTATTGATAACCATAAATCTTTGATATCTCTACCTTTTATATTCAACACATATGGACTAATAGTTGAACACAAAAAATCTATTTGTTGTCATAAAAACAACACATAATGATTTAAAATACAACTTATATTGAACAAAAATGGACCAATAGTTGAACTATTATAAAATAGGTGCTTCGACAAAGATATCTCTTGGAGTATTTTGTATATATTAATAAATAATATATATATGCTAGTAGCATTTGCAACACAACATGAAAGACAAGATTATAATTACTTTTAGTTATAGAATTATAATCCTAACCCTTCTAATTTTTAAAATCCATAAAATATTTATTATCTATTTAGTTTTACTAATTATCTAATACAATACAATACAATTAAATTAAATATTCATTTTAAATCACTAACTAATTATTAGCCAAGAATTTTAGAATAAATTAACAAATAAGATCTATATAAAATCAACTTTCTATTTTTTTTCTTTTTGTGTCTAAATCATTTCATTTTCAAAAATTATACTAAAATTTATATACTGGTACCCCAAACAAAAATTTATTCTATTCTAATCCTAACCCCTAGTTAAACCCAACCCTATTTGACCTAACCCTCACTCCTAATTGAACACTAAATCTAATTGTAATTGACCACTAAGCATAATTGAATTCTACCCCTAGCCCTAACCCTAACTCTAACTAAACCCTAAACCTAACTCTAATCAAACCCTAACCCTAACCCAAACCCTAATTAAACTTTAAAACTAACCTTACTTAAGTATTAACCCTAATTGAACATTTATTGAACACTAGTCCTAATTGTACCATAACCCTAACTTTGAACTACATTTGAACTCTAATTCTAACCCTAACACTAATTCTTATCCTAATTGAACCTTAACCTCAACCCTAACCTTAACCTTGACCCTATTTGAACTCTTATTGAATTCATAACCTTAATTAAACCCCAACCTCATCCTCAATCCTAACCCAAATTGAACATTAATTGAACCCTAAACCTAACCCTAAGTGAACACTAATCCTAATTGAACTCTAACTTTTTAGTTGAAAATATTAAAGTGCCTTAGATTTTCCCATTCATCGTCATTTATCATTCAATTCCTATTAGAACTCCAAAAATTTATACTTTTATAATGTTTTAATACACACCTATATTAAGGGTTTAGAGTTTGAGGGTTATGTGAGAGAGATAGAGGGAGGAGTGAGTGACCCATTTACATATTATTCTTTTATTCTTCCTCAGTTAAGTATTTAGTTACCCATTTACCGTTAGCAGAAATCACCCAAGAATTTAATAGAACGGACTACTCATATAATACCTTGCATTATGGAGCTCAATTCTATGATATATTACTACTTATCAAATCCTTTGTAAATAGTTGTAAAATTATGACTCCATTTAAGCATTTAATTTATTTTCTTGAATCAAAGCAAAAAACATAGACACATAATTGAACAAATTCTCAAAAGAAGAATGACAAAATCATTAAAATTTCATTCAAAATTCACTCAAATCTACATAAGGAGAGAAAATATATTAGAATTATATCATTTATCTATGCTTATAAGTCATATCTCGCATACAATTTAAGATAATTCGCATATATTCATCCAAAACTCAAAATAGGCTATCTATTCTATTACGCCCACTTAGTTTTAACAGCCAATGGCACCACATATGTTTCCTCATCAGAGGACAAATATCTTTCTACCTATATATTCAACTCAAAACCTAGCTAGAGCTTTCATCAGTTCTCTCCCTACAAATGAGCCTTGAATTCCCTTTTATATGACAAGGGAGCAACAAGCTTCAGGCTCAAATGTAATTTCACCACAAATTTTCATTTGAACAAAATCTCCATTACATTTGACTTTCATTTCAAAACTTCCCACACGTTGAATTTGCAAAACATAGTGCATGAACTGGGGAAAGCTAAAAGAAAAGGGAACACAAATTATCATCAAAATCCCCTTTCTCGCTATCCACACAAAAAAAATAGGCAACAAAATTGCCACGGAGGCACCACAACAACTTCTTATTTACCCGCCACCCTGACCTTACCAACACTCAAACCTGGTATACACACCCACTTCTAGTTGTTTCCCAATACAGTAGACCCGCAACCTCCTCTTCTTTCTTGTCCTTGCCCAATATGGTTCCAGTCGGTCCGCTTGGGGTTTTAACAACCAATGGCACCATAGCTATCACTTCCTCATCATAGGGTAGACTGTGATTGAAGAGAGGTAAATACCGCAAGTAGTCGGAGTCGGTCTTGGTTACATCATTAGAAGTGTTGCTCGTAAGGTCAATGGGAAAGTGTTGGCATCTAGAGGAGCCATGCCTATACCTTATTTTCCTACCGACACTAGTAATAGAGCACATTGACTGCTTGCCTTTTTCATCTACTAGTTGAGAAACAACGTCCTGGAATTGCAACCTTCTACTACATCTATTGGGCACAAGCCTGGGCTTGTCAACTAAAGCACCTTCTTGAATAGCAGGACTGAGCTTTTGTGAGCTCAAATGAACAGACCTCCTTATTGACTTAGTCATTTTCTCTTCTCAGACAAGCACTCAAACTTGATTAGACTTAGCCCACAAATTTCTCTAACTACTACAAGAATGACACTATTAGCAGTTAATTCCTCTTGTATTTATTGTGCGAGGTAATGTCAACCTTCATCAATGCTTAGTAAAAATGCATGTGCAAACATGGCAATTTGGTAGCGTGTGTACTATCACCATTTAACTAGAGCTGCATGAGAATCCAAAGATCACCCTTCATGATTGCCAACAAAAACATCTTCACATAGATTGAGATCGACATGACTACACAAGTAAGGAATAATTCATTAATGCTTCACCAGTTGTACGATAAAACGATCACCATGTGTCATTTTCCAACTTTGAATATTGCTTGTTGATCTCCTGAAGAGTTGGCAGATCAAACGGTTTATCTCGGGCTAACTTTGTTTGACATCCAATGAAGCATCATTCACCTTCCTCATGACCAATAACATTAATCCATCTCGAAAACCAACTATCATGTCGGCAGGTTTTACGCACTTTGCAAACTAAACGGCTAGAGCTACACATCACAATCTCCTTGACCTCGCAACTTTTAACCAACCTTCATCTTCCTCTAGCGAGCTAGTGGGGAACAACAGAGATTTACATTAGCTTTTGATCTTGGGTATCAATCTAAAACCATGTGTTATGAGCTCAATAGTGGAGATTGGGCCCCACATTCCATATAGGACAAATATCTGCCTTTTGCTGACCTCGCGCCAAATAACAGGTCAACACCTTAGGTCTACGAGTTGGCGGGGTACGATCAAGATCTTCTCCCATATATTCGAATTTGAAAAACCTACACATTGCACGGTTAGTATTTAAGGAAAAGCTTTGGCTAAGCTGTTGGTGAAATGACCATTGGGGTTAATGGCTTAGGCTTACATCACTGGATTAAAATTAAAACCCAACTTTTATTTTAATACTTTATTTCCTTTGCAGGGTTTTATATCCTAAGTCTCGGTTGGCCCTGTGTTTCATCTTTTAGAAAAAAAACTTATGTTGTTGTTTTTCGTCTGCCTAGTAATGCCCACTTCTCCTTTTAATGAATGTTTTATTTTGCAAGGGTTGATTTAGTGCTACCATTGATCTATTTCCTGCAAATATCAGTGGTGCCTTCCATCCCATGATCGAGAATTGAAGGATTGTGAAATCACGGGCTGGCGCCATGTGTCTTATCTGGGGATCAAATTTGTGCTATTGCTGACCAACTGCCATTTGATATGAGCCATTCCCTGCCATCCCGTGATGATGCTTGGGTTGATTGTGAAATCACAGGCGGGCGCCATGTGTCTCATCCGATGAAGCCTAAAGAGTAAAGGAAACACTAGCCAACTTTAAATGTATTAAGGGGAAGATTACTAAAGTGTTCTTGAGATGCACATGTTCTAAATTGACGGATATGTTATAATCTCACTGGAAAAGTTGCTCGAAGGTTAATGACATGGCTGGCGACTATGTTAAAGGAACAAGATCATTGATGCTCAGGATCAATGGTTTCCTGCCATCGCACGATCAAAATTTTCAGGATTGCGATATCGCGAGCAACCGCCACGTGGACTTCCTTCATAGTGTATGGTAGGGTGGGCCCCTTCTCACCATGTTGCCAATTGTGTTAGCTTGTTTTGAAGGTGACCATCGATGATTTGATCAAGTCGAAGAATTGAAAACTTGAATTTAAATCTGCATCAAATATGGTTGGAGTCATTCGTGCAACGCGAAATTGAGCTTTAATGGCGGATGAGACACTTGCTGGTGTGATTTGATTGACAATAAAATCAATTTTCCTACTTGGTCTGTATCACAAAGCATTCAACTATTTCACAGAGCAGTTTTAGTGCTGAAGGTAGAATTGCAAGTTTCTGTAGCCAGAATTTGGGAGTTCTGTGAACAGAGTCGTGAGTTTATTTTTTGTGCCTCCTGGTCATTTTGCATTTGAATTTGGGAAAGAATTAGCTGGATGTGCTGTGAGCTTGTTGATGAATGTGTTAGGGCTATAGTTTAATTATTGTTGTGAGAAATTGCAGTGTTTTCTCCTATAATTTTCTATCTCTGGTTAGTCCTAGCTATCTAAATTATAACGTTGTAAAGAAGCCCTAGTTTTTCTGAGATGGCACCACCCAAGCAACATTCTAGCCAAACTGAATATTTGAAACGAAACCTATATGATGATTTCCTAGATCAATTTCGCTTGTCAATGAATGATAGGAGGAAGTGATTGGTCCTAATGCGAGGGAAAATCCTGGGGGAAGGGTTAGTGTATAATTGCTCCAACATTGCCAATGCTAGGGTTCCCCTCATTGGCTTGGAATTGTTTAGATTATGGTACTGACAAAGGAATTTGCCTCACCCTTTTTCAAATGGATGGATGTATGATATGGGGAAGTTGGTAGTACCAAATGTATTCCCTGATGTAGACCCACTTAGGGCAGTGGCTGCAAGATATGACTCTGTTACACAAATAATCAGGGACAATGATGGAAAGGTTCTTATTGAGCATTAACAGAGAAGAGGTCCAACATATTTTTGACTTGACTGAACTGAGCGAAGACTCAGTTCCTATCAACCTTGAGGAAATGAAGCAGGAGTATGCAAAGCTGAAATATTTTTTTAGAGCAAGGTTGCTTCCACCACATCTGGCTAGGGCAAGAGGTTCAAAATTTCATATAAGCCCCAGTGACTAGGAACCTTTCAAATTAAATTTTTTTGCAAAAAATTTCCTGGCCACTTTCTATTCTTTATGTTATATTTTTGGTTTTAGTCTTGGTACGATAATTCCCATTACTTATATGTTCATGGGGGTGCAAATATAACACCCTAACTTCTCTGTGACTTATGAATTCACTTCTTTCTTAGCTGAGAGGATGCATGAAGGGCTATCAAAGCTGCAAAAAAATGATAGCGACATTCAATTCTTTTGGTATTCTATGCTAATGCATATGTTTTTGTTTGAGAATGCTGACTTTTTCTCTGAGAGGATAAAATTAAGGTAATCATTTGATGGAGAAAGATTGCCAGTACAGATATGGGTTGCAGATTTATCTTGTAATAAGGAAAGCACTAGTTATGTGAAATTTGATAATTGTTTTGCTTCCAGATTAAGGGCTAGATTAATGGTGAATATACCTAGGATCCCTGAGGAATTACATGATTTCCTTAGGCCAAAGGAGAGGAATCCAGAATTGAAGGTTTACCATAATTAGGGTGACATTATCCCATACCCAGTCAGCACTATCTTGAGAGTATATGGTTTTTAGGGATCCTCTCATATATTGCCATATAATGTGCCACCTAGAGTGGGATTTACAGAAGTTATGTGGCAGATAGGTTGTATTCATGAGGACAACCTCACTGGAAGGGGTAAGGGAACATTTTCCCCAGATTATACAGTGGTGTTTGATTTTGTATTTTCAAAGTGAGGGTGGACATATTTTGATAATTTCTTTCATGATTACCGTTTGAGTTGTGGACCAAAGCGATAGCATGATCCTGAGGGTTTCTTCACTCTTTTCAGATAAAGAATAAAAAATGGAAAATTTGTGCATGAGTTCAATTTCCTTGAAGACTTGATTAGAAATGAATTTTATTTGAATAGACAAGAGTTGAACAAGGAGAAATGGATAGCTTATGGTAAGCTACTAGATGTTGCACACAAAATGGATCTGAAATATGATCCACTATTAGAGTTCAGTCCCCATCATAAGAAAATTGATTTTCTAATGGGAAACTTCAAGGAAATTATGGGAACATTGAGGAAAAAAAAGGTAAATTTAGAATTGAGTTTGGGTGTACAAGAGCAAGGTGCCAGACCAATTGAAACAAGGCCAACATACCAACCTATAGAAAGGTGGCCCATTTACAGGAGGAAAAATGATAGTAGCAGTGATGAAGAAGAAGTGGAAAGAAAAGGAAAACAAATTATGAAAGTGCCTCAACAACCAAGTCCAAAATTCAAAGTGCCTGGGGAAATCAAAATTATTTATTTAGAATCATCACCAAAAGAAAATCCCTCATCACCACTATCCGAGCCAAGCCCTAAGAGGCAAAGAATTGATCAACCACAGGAGGATTTGATGGATGAGATTATTGTTACTGATCAAGACATGCAAGTTGGTATGCCTTCCCCTCCTAGGCTAGCTTTTTAGTTTTATCTAATTTAAATATGAAAGGTAAAAGTGTACAAGATGCAAGAATGGAGGCATACAAGGAGTTTCTAGATGACAATACATTTGTAAAAACTCCTGTATTCTTGCAATTGGTATGGAGGATGAAGTTTGAAGAGTATCAAGATAAATGTAGGCAGAGAAGAGAACTAAGGCCTGACAGGTCAGACCAGGAGAATGATGAGGAGGTAAAAGATAAATTAATGGAAGAATTCAAGAACATCACTCCTGAAGAAGGAAGAAAACTGGTGAGTCAGACTGGTGTATTAATTCTTCCTAAATGGGACATTGTAGATGTAGTAGCCTTTAATGCTATTATGAAGTCTAAGAATCTCTTTCAAGACTCTGAAGAAGAGGTCAAGACAACATTGCAAAACTCTACTTTCAGTGAGGAATATGAAACTCTTGCAATTTGGGCATTGGCCCCACAAGGGAGAAAACTAGATCTTTCTGATATTAATCCAAATTTCAAGGGGGGATTGATAATAAAGAGAGCTTCAAAGACCTCAACCATTGACGCCACTAATTTAATTGTGAATGTGGCCAAATTGGCCCAAAAGATTGTTGAAAGGGAGGAAGCTGGAAGGAAGAGCTTAATGGAAAAATATAACCTTTTGATTGAGGAGTACAACAAGATGCAACATAAAAATGTTGAGTTGCAAACTGAAGTGGAGAGGTTTAGGTATAAGTAGATTGGGGAGATATCAAGTGCTCCAGGAACTAGTACATTACCTTCCATAGCATGGTTAGTGCCTCTTGCTTCTCCAATTATTTCCACACCAGGATCTCCCAGTTAGAATCTTGTCCTCACCCTTTCTTTAGAGGAAGTTGAAGAAGAAACAAAGTGCTCTATCAATCCTACAAAGAAGTAGCTCTTGCAAAAAAATTATGAATTGCAGGCATCATTAAAGAAAAGTGATGAGGGATCTCTCTTAAAGCAAAATGAAATTTTTACTACTGTTTTGAGGCATTTAAATGAAAAGGTTGATAGCAAATTTCTATCTATACATTATTTATATTCTTTGTTGTTAGCATCAATAAGTAATATTGATAGGGATTAGGAAGTAGTGATACCAATAATTGAAAATTAGATCTCTAGGGCCAGTGATCTGGATATCATGTATAAGGTCTCAAGGTTTGATATAAATAATATGAACCAATCATTAAAGCCTACTCATGTGTTAGTAAAATAATTGCAAGGTTTTTAGACCTTACCAGATGACATGAGTAGGAAGATTAGGGAGCTGGTGAATAATTTCAATGATTGGGGTAACACATTGTTACCCGATATAATTGATGAGCAAAAGAAATTTAATTCATTTCAACAATGGCAGGATCAAACAACTAAGGCCATCAATGATCAAATCAATTCAATTTGTGATGACTCATACTATGATTTTTTGGTGAGTTGTATTGACAAAATCATTAGTACCAGCTCATTTTTGGAATTTTTTGAAAGGGATGCGAATCAGGTAGCGGTAAAATACACACCTTATAATACCAAGGTGGATGAGGTAATTAATTTTGACTAGCCGACTGATGATGAGTACCAGAATTGAGTAACTAAATATTTGACCGAGGAGTAAAAGGAGTGAACTACTAACAGGTGGCAGATCAGATGTTGCAGTTGTAACGGTTCCAGTTTAGTGTTGATGGCTTTCTCGGTGCGGTTTTCTTGTGGTTTTTTGCATCAATGTTCCTTAGCTGATATGATGAACAAGAATATTTTTCAAGGTGGTGGCTGTTGTAAAAAATTTTGGAATATCACTAGGTGCTCCAATTGATTGGTGATAGGTGTACTTTCTAGCCCATTGGTTGTTTGCTCCTTCATTTTCTATAAGAAGGATTTCAAGGCTAGAAGTACGGGTTAGCAAGTTAGATAATCTTTGTCGAGTCTAGGTGAAGTTGCAGAGTGAATTGTAAAGTCTGATGGTTTTAGAGAAATGCAATTTAGGTTTTGAGTCATTCTATAACAAGTTTTGAGTTCATAGAGATTTAATGTTGTATAACAGTACTAGCATTTGAGTTGAAATGAAAATTCGACCTCATGTCTCTCCATTGTACATGCATATCTAAACTTTGAATGAAATAACTAAGGGTTGTTTTATCTATCCTATCAAGGTGTGTGTATGTTTTATTTTAGCTTTAATTCAAGGAATTAATTAAAATGCTCAATGAGATTATAGGTGGATATGTGTTGTATAAGGATTTGATAAGTAGTCCCCGGGTTAGAATGCATATTACGAAATTGTAATGCAATATTGTCAATGATCTTATAAGTTATATGTTATGTATTAAATCTATCATAAACATTTAGATGCTTATGAATTTGACTCCTGCAATGGATATATGGTACTGATATAAGTTGTACTTATTTGTGTAGTTCAATAATTTTTTTTCTTTTCCTAGAGCT
>VDFB02118928.1:0-15777 GCA_007258455.2 Sequoia sempervirens
GGGTTCAAACAAATCTACATGATATGGAGGCCCCTCACCATCTTCCAAAGGATCTGGCTTGTTACCCTATTTGACCCTATGAATTGGTAACCTCCAACCCTCTTAACTTGTATCCATTCTTGAAAATTCATTTTGCAACTCCTCACAATTAATTTCCTCATTGCAAAACCCTTCCAGTTTGAAAACCTCACCAATTGCTTCTTTTGACACATGTATCTGTGGTTTTCTCGAAGGATCACATATAGCTTTATACTTTGGATCATAATGATCAGCAAGTAATTTTACCAATTCAGCATTAACAAATACATTAGGGCATACTAATTTCCCTACATTCAACTTCCATGGATTACAGACTGGCTCAAAATGATTTCTCCTATGGTAGTGGAAATTGAAAAACTCATACCCCCTTACAGCAGTCTAGACATCACCTATGATCTTGCATTTATCATCTAGCTTATCAACCTCTACCCTAAGTTGTGCAAACCTTCTAGCTTTAGGCCCTAAACTAGGTAATTGATCAATGAGGTCTTGGTTCAACCTCTGTTCAATGCCCTCATGCTCTGTATTAGTCTTCTATTTCTTTCCCTTTGACTGACTACTCTCACCAAGCTTTCTACCCTTACCCTTTCCAGAACCAGAAGACTCCATTTTTAAGCTTATAGAATCAAAATGTGAAAAACAAAGAATCAATTACTTACAATATTCTACTCGAGCTAAACTAAAAAATGTCCCGGTTCTCTATTTAGCATGCCAATTCGCCAGCAATCAATTCAGAAATGAAGAATTGATTAAAACATTACTATTTTATCCCATCATGCCATTAATAAAGCACAAATGAAGCCTCCTTTAAAACTGGCAGTGTCGTATCAATTGTCCTATCGATGAGAAAATTTCAAATCTGGGGCAAAATCCCTTTTCAACGTTTATTTCACCATTCGCCAAGACACACTGTGGTCTTACTGACACCTGATATCAGCTTGATGGCTATTGCTTATGTTTTTCATGTCGCTGTGACAACTTCAAATCAGGGAGATATTACATAGATTTCATGGTCCCATACCGATATGCATTCTTCAAAGCATTGTCTAGTTGGTGAGACATTAATGTTCTCACACTGACTGAAATCCTTTATCTTTATGCTCTTCACCATAACCTGCAAACGTCAGGGATACATCTCGCAAACTTCATCCTGCTTCACCAAAAGTCTTCATTTTCCTTGGGACACCAAGACGAATTTATACTCTTGTTGATGCAATCTTCATTTCACCCACTTCGCTGTGACTTTCAAAGTCGGGGAGATGTTATGTAGATACCCTTGTGTCTTGCCGATATATACTCTTCAATGTATTTTCCAATCGTTAAGACAAAATCACCCTTTCACTGATGAATTCTCATTTCGGCGTGTCCACCAAGTTTTCTCACCGAAGAAATAAACCCGACCAATGAAACAATACTCTCAGAAAAACATTGAACCTTCGGGAAGACTTATACCAACACCCAATGTCTTACTGAAATCACTCCTCCAGATTACTCCTATTTGGAAAAACTCACTCCGAACTTCCTGTCGGTATAATATTCATACTTTGGTGAAACTTATACCGAGAAGTTCCTCTCTCGGCAATGCAAATCTCTATCGGCATAATTTTTAACTCGGCAAGACTCTATAACTTCTCACCGATAACTTTTGAATACCCTTGAACTTGGTTTGGCCAAACAATGGCCCCTTCGCTAAGACCTCCCCTGATGCACATAAATCTTACCGAAACATTTGTTTACAAGCCAGTCGGTAAGACAAAATGACTTTGTTATGAGTTCACGCCGATACCAATCAGTCTGGCCGAAATGACCCCTTTATGCATTAATCGGTATGACATATTATCTTCGCTCTGACATTACACCGATGCCCCAACATATGCCAATATATTTTTTATAGATCCCTGTCGGCAAGAAAAAATAGTTCGCCAAGACATCCTCCCGAATACTTTTAGCTTGACCGATATACTTTTACATGCACCAGTCGGCAAAATAGAATGTATTCGCTATGACTTCACTCCGAAAATGATTCCCTTTGCCGAAATGACTCCTTTTGTCACCGAAACAAGAAAATTGTCCTGCCGATAGTCTACAACAAACATATATTAGTGAAAAAATAGGTCGGGGAGACTTTTACAATGTCTTGCCGATTCTGGTCTTTTAATGAAAAATGAAGGACTTGATGGACTAAATGAATTTTATGACGGAAAATAAGCAAGACAATACAAAGAGGGAATTGTATTCTTATGATGAGGACTCAATGCTAGAACTCTTGAATGAAATAGAATGTAAAATTTCAAAATTTTACAGTTCTAACAACTTCAATGCCTTCCTTTGTATTACTTCAAAATTCCTTCTACAACAATTCATCTCTCTTTCAAATGAGAGGAGATTTTTATTTATAGATTTTACAATTTAAATCAATGATGATTAAATTACATTCAATGGCCTAGTTAGTACCTTTTAGGGTTTGAATATATTAAATAAAAAAAGAGTTCACATGTGAACCTAGGAGAATGTAAAATATTCCTATCCTATTTTATATTGTAGAAATATTCTACAAAATCCCCAAAATATGGGTTCATGCACTTTGAGGTAACTATTTTCATCTTGTTGCTAGAACTATAAAAAATTTCTCTTCTATCAAAATATTTCCAGCTTCTCTTTCTTTTGTAGCATATTTTATAAAATTAACCAAAGTTGCAACCAATTGCTGATGAGAAGGAAGCTTAGCTTTAGAAATTTTGAATATGATTTCCTTCTATTCTTCCATGAGTTGTTTGTGTAGTCCCACACATTAAGCTCTTCTTTGTACCATATTTTTTGATTTCATGAAATATCTGGCAACAAAATTCAAAAATTCACCTTGTAAATTATTAGCAACTCCTTTCTCGATCCTATTCCTCCAAGCCTGTTTAGCTGCTCCAACATCCAATTCAATTGCAAAAATAACAACACTAGTCAAAACCCCAAAACCTCATCACATTCACCCAAATTATCAACAATCTAAGCATCCATTGCTTGCAAATCAGTTAATGCCTTAGTCAAAAATTCCTTCCAAAAATTGATTGCAAATATCCCTATCGCTGAATTAATCAATTTCTCTTTCATCATAATTTTTTCTTGTACCAAAGTATCTTCAAATAGTCCCTTCATGACGTTGATCTTTGGACATGTAACATTGTAGTGACCAGGGAATACCTAGCACTCCTCAATCTCCTTTTCTACTTCTTCAAAAATAAGAAGTTATTATGCATTTCAAGTCCAACACGAATAGCTTTTTCCCATATTTTCTTAATTTCTTCCCATTTGGGTGGTTTCGTGAGAGGAGGAGGAGTTTACAAGGTAGCAGTGAGTTGAGACATTAAAATTTTCACCTCGGGAGACAATAGTGTATCTAATAACCCTTGGGGCATATTCTGCAGGTAAGCAAAAAAAGATTCAAGTAATGTGGTAGGCACAAAAGGAACAATAGAAATGGTAGGTGGCAAGGTAGCGAAGTTGGGTTGTGAAATTGGAAGGGAGGAAGAAGATGGGGAAGAGGAAGTGGATGAGGATGAATCTAGCACAATCACTGAAGTGGTTTGGGTGGTGGATGGAAGCTAGACTTAAATTTTCACAGCGGGTGGAGAGGATACGAGAGACGAAAGTGAAGCGAGGGTAGATGGAAGTGGTGTAGTGTATAGTGGAGGTGTTAGTTAACAAGGAGGTGATTTAACTTTAGGATCATCCTTGGGCAGAGATGGTCTTCCCTTATTATTTCCATTTTAGGCACAAATATTGTCACTTTCTTCATTTTCTTTGGGGCCCTTTGCCCCTCCATAGATTTTCTCACATATACCTAAGGTTTTTTTGTTGGTTATCTCTCTGATGTGTTTTTTTCTCTTTCTTGACCTATTCATAGGTGGAGACTTAGCCACTACACCCAATGGTTCTGCTTCGGGCTCTTCCTCAATTTTATTACCTTCATCACTTTCCAAAGATCTTTCTTCTTCCCATTCCTTGAAAGTTAACTCAACTCCTTGTTGTTCCAATTGGGAGATCTGATTGTCAACCCATTCCTTTGTCCTTTGCAAGATAAGACACATGATCGTTTCAATATCTATCACTTCTTCCTCTGTCCAATCAATTACTAGAAAAGAGCCCTGGCTATGGCATTGTAGGATCTTTCATCCAATGTATTGTCATCTTCTTACACCTGATATGGAACAACATATATATCCAAAGTTCTTATGAACCTTAAATACATCCTCATGTATATCCTTTTTTATATCTTGTGATCATCAACACAATTTTCCCAAAATTATTCAATATATAACTTGTGTGTGTGTCATTTTCCAACATGTTTCTTCATTTTTACCCATAGGTCCACATTCCCTCGTTTAGTGTGAAAGAGAAAAGCATATTATTGGATTTCTTTATTTGAATTGTCTACATAGATTGCAGTAGGGCATGAGTACAATCCTCTCCCAAGAGTCATAGAATATGGAACTCTGGCTCGGTGTTTGGATTGCAATAGCTAATGTGATGATCGTAGTTGTCGTGTAAGCTCAAGAAATGCTATCTTATCAAAAGGATATCTTGGTAGTCTGTATGAGGCTCCTAAATATCCTTTAATTTTGAAATATATGAATTTGTGAAACTTAATGAACCAGTACCCAAAGTTCTTTACCATCTCCTTAGCATACTAATACATCCTATTCTCGAACTTTTTCAAAAAATATTTGAGGATATACATGATGAAGGCATCATTTACCCACCTATATCTCTTCTTGAAATTTCTATATTGTAATTGTGGGTAACACGCATAAACAATGTTATGATCTTTTCTAGCTCCTAGATTACCCTTGCATGTTATACCTTTATACAAAAAAAAATTTGCCAACATGTATACAATATAGGATGTCATATAAAACTAACGGATTTTCTTCATTGCGACGAGCTACATATGGATTTTATCACTTATGATTCTTTCCCAATTGAATTTTTTTTTTCCTCTTAGAATCTCTTCAAAAAAGTACCACATCCATTCCTCAAAGAGAGAGGAGACTAGAAGACCCATTACTCTACTCAATAGTGTTACTAAATCATTGACTTCTTCAACGAATTCACTCCTGTAAAGTTTCTTGGGAAACTTTCATGCACTGTGTTGGGGTGTATGCATCCATTTCTTGTTTATCACCTGATAAGACGTCATAGGATCTTCATTACATACACTAAGGGAATCCTCCTTCTTACATACTTGTAGACAATTAAAAATGACCTAGGCCTGCAAGCTCCATTTTTACCACTTTCGTCCTAGCATAATTATGGCATTTAATTATGTCCTTGGTCCAAATTCGACTATTGATTAAATAATTCACAATTATTTAATTAATTCATGTCCGTTTATTCTCCATGATTATTAAATAAATAAATTTTATTTAATATGTCATTCATTGTCTAAGTCTTTCCCTAATTAAATAAATTTCTTAATTTATTTAATTACCCCTTTTTCATTTATTTCTTCCTAATTATTAAATAAATAAATTTCATTTATTTATTTAATACGTCACTAATCCTCATAATTAAATAAATTTATTAATTTCTTTAATTATTAATCATATCTTCTAAATTAAATAATTATATTTAATTATTTAATTGTCAAAATTAATATTTCTCTCATTTTAAATAAATAAAATTATTTAAAATGATATCACATTCTTAACTGACAGTTCATTTTGGTAAATAATCTGAAAATCGATTATTTATTATCTCACAAAATCCATATTTTGAATTAATTTAATTCAAAATGGTAATATTCCTCCAAAAATCAAGTAATCGGGCAGATTCTTGATTTTTCAAATCTGATCTTCAGTTCAACTCTTATCTTCTTGATTTTTTGAATCTCACAAATCAGGCAGTCTTTATCTTCTTGATTTTTGAAAATCTTTATTTTCTAATTAATTATCTCATTTATTCTCCACCGTCAATTTGATCTTCTTAGATGACATCTCGACCACTCGTTTAAGGATTTTTCCCTAACCCTGATTAGGGATTCTCATATTTAATCTCGTCCTCTGATTTTAGGTCTCTGGAAAAAATTGATCTCGCCCATCCATTCAAAATGGCATTTTCTATAAAATGCTATTTTGCTCTCATTTTTAGATTACACACTTACACACTTAGAGATTTTACAAAAATTGCAGCATTTATTGTCATATTCCGTTAAGTCTTGGCATATTTAGGCATAGGCATTTTTAATCATATTGTCATAGGCATAGGCATTTAGATTCAAATCCTTCAAAGCTTGTGTAGGGCTTCATCAAAGATTGCTCACACATTCGGTCTAAGGGTAACACGACAATCAGCAAGTTAGAAGGTGCTATGGAGGTAATCATGCAAGATTCGAGGAACAGGTATAATCGTTCTTTTATTTAATTTCCTTTGTACTTCATAGTTCTTTGGGTTTCTTAGTCTTTGTTCATTTGCTAACATCTAATCTAACCTAAATTTAACCCTTAGTTACATTGGTGAACATGACTTTGTTTCTTTTTTTATTTCCGTACTGTTTTGTTTGTTCTTTGTCATTTTTGTAGGTACAGGTATGGAGTGACGCATTCAAATTTTATTGTGACACATCTGATGCATCACGATGCATTCGGCCTCTAGAACAATGCAATCGCTCTGTTGTGCCACAACTTAAGTTCGGAAAGCCGCATCTAAACTCCTGAGCCGCATTTACAAAACAGAGTGACGCATTCGCTCTGTTGTGATGCATTTGCCTGGTAAGATTTTCTTCTTTTTGGCATTCGGTTTTTTTTTCTGTTTTTCTGCTCTTTTTTGTTTACTATCTGGTTTTTCTTCTGCATTCTGCCTAGCATAGGTTTTGTGTTACTAATCAGGATTTGCAGCATGTGGCGTTGGAGTTCTTTGTGGAAAATTACTGACATGTGATTTTGCAACTACGCTTGTCAAATATTTATCTCTCAAAACCACTTTTTTGCATTTTAATTTAGGAACATTTATTTTGGTGCACATAAACCAAACTTGTGTTGCTCACTGCTTTGAATGTGTTGCCGGATGGTGGGTGATTGTCATCACCGCTATTGGCTTCGTTGATCATAAAACCGGACCATTTTATATGTTATTACCCTCACGCCTTAGTAATCGAAGTATCCTCTCCTTGTGCTTTTCGGTGATCTGGGTGTGGAAATGGTTACTAACTCTGGAACTTGGGCCTGTTTTGGTGGGAAAAAGTACTCACCCCAGGATGACTCAGACTGGTAGCACCCTAAAACCAAGGGACTTCCAACCGGTATATAAAAGTGGATTCTTGGGGAAAGACCAAGAATCACGCATATGGTTCCTACGAGATGGATCTGAAAGGGGACTCTCATCACATGGATCATACCCTACAAAATGGAATGCGGTATTAAACACCTTGTTTAGAGTCCAATGGATTCTTTTGGTTTGTTGCCCGATATATAGTCACGGTACAATATCGTGCAGAAGAACACTCACTATTGATCCCCTTGGTAGAATAGGTTCTTGGGAAGTCACTGCCAAGAATTCAAATTTGGTGTGCTTCGAATAGCCATTAATGAGTCCCTAGAGAACCAATGCCACCAAGAATTCTAAACTATACGCTCTCGAGAAGGAAGGTGTTTATATAATCCGGGGTATATCGGTGGACTATATCAAGTATACAAACCCTTGTGGCCCTATTGACGCTTTTATGATTTGTCTTTATATTTGTTAATGTTTATCCATTCTGATTCCATTTATTCCATTCCATTTCATTCCTTCCATTCCATTCAAATCCATTCCCTCCAATATATTTCAATTTCAAGTGTGTCCCTCCCATTCGTTTCCCATTCCAATTTCATCCATATTCCCATTTGATTCCATATGCGTCCATTACATACGAAAGACACCACAAAGCATGCCTTCCAAATTGGGGTCACATTTGTCAGTCCCAGAGCTGCATTCACTCAAACCAAACCACATTTGAGACATTGTGATGCATTCAAGGCCTCAAACGATGCATTTTCCTGTCACAAGTAAAACCCTAATACAAAGTCAAATTTGAGTCTACACCTTGTCAATCTTTTGTCAAACACTGTTTCCAAAGGGATTCTATCAGAAACCAACTTTGAAATTGCTCAAAACTTTTGACCATTAGTTTGCATTCTTGACCATAGGTTTCATCTTTCATTTTTATTTGCATACATTAGGCATTAGCTTGTCCTAGGTTTTAATATTTGCATACTTTGGATTAGGAAAATCTTAGTACAATTTGCAACGTCATTGCTTTTGAAACTAGGTTATCTTGGACTTAATCATCATCTCCTTTTTCAATCATTGTCCCTTTTGTGAGATTTTCCAACTCAAAAGTCTAGTTAGGAAAACTTGCTAGTGATTTTGACCTTCTCATCTTGCCATTTTCAACAAAGTCCTTTAGTAACCAAGATCAAAAAAAAAGATTGAGCTTAGAGGTGCTTAGGTATCCTTTTCTCAAATTGCATTCTAAGTTTAGACATTGCATATTTTATCCCCAAAAAAAAAATCCAAAAATATTATTCATCTTAGTCGTCATTTTGAACCTAGACCTTGCATAGTGTCATCCTTGCATTTAGTTGTCATCTTCATTTGAGCAATCTCATTTTATGGTGGAAACTAGACTCCAAAAATAGAAATGACAAATGGAAAACTTTGGACAAGACTCCACCTCCAAGGTCAACAATCCCACGTATGACCCAAATTGGACTTTTGATGATCCATTTGCCAACACGAACAACCAACCTCTCATGACAATACCATCCTCATCAAACAGTCCCTTTGAACCATTCTTACGTAAGGATGTATACGCACAAATACTTGAGGAAAACCTAGAGGTAGCAACACAAGACCCAGAGGCCTCCCAATTCATGGAACAAATGGTCCTATATGACAAGGACAGATATTTGGCCATACTCTTAAGTCAAGGAGCCAAGTTACCCCATGGTTTCGACATTAACATGTTGAGATCAACATCTCCTGACCCTAATGTCAATAACGCACATAACATGACAAATGGTGGTCAACCTCCAAACACTACGAGCAATACTTTCTTTGATGCCACAATGACCGTGCATGCTACCTCCAACATCCCAAACACCGCCAATACAATAAACTCTACATCCATTGGAGGAACACAATCCACCACATTGCCCACAATATCCACAACACTGTCACAATTGGCTGGAACCACCTTGGGCTCCTCGGCAATGTGGGCAAGTTATTCCAATGCTCTATTTACCACTACAGTAAATGCTACGGGGGCATCATCAAGTCATACTAATCCCCCCTTGATAGCTACATCGAGTACCATGAGTACATCTTAGACATACCCTCTCATTGGTATCTCACACAATCCTTTGGGTGGGGGTAAACGACGTATATTTATTCAAGGACAACAACAAAATGTGAACACGTCAACACTGTCCAATACCATCAAATCCCAAGGACAAAATTTGACCATTCCCCTTGTCCAAACCCAACAATTTGGACAAGGTAGCCAAAACACACAACCCATGGCATAATTAGCACATCACAATGTTCATGGTCACCATATCCCCCAAATATCGACACAAATGGTTGGGGGACACATCCCAACATACTCATCCCACATTCATACTCACCAACATACCCCCAATCCAAACTTTCAATACCAACAACAAGCCAATCCAAACACATCATACATGTCACAACAATCCATACCGCCACAATACACCAATATCCACGCACAACAAACAGGGACCCATGGCGTACCAATCAGTTCAATGTATGGGACCACAAATGACCCTGTTATAGATTCCTTACAAGTCAAACTGATGGGTCTAGAGAAAACTATCCAAAAATACAAATATCAGGCAAGAAATCAAAAGTGTCATATGATCTAAATGTATACCCATTTAACATGAGCTTATACATGCCACCATTTCCTCTAGGATATGTGTCACCCAATTTTACAAAATATAGAGGCAAGACAAACCCCATCGAACATGTTCACGAATTTGAAACCAATTGTATGGATGTCGTCTATGAACAAACATACTTGATGAGACTTTTCTCTAAAAGTCTTGCGGGTCCTGCCCTTGAATGGTTTTCCACTCAAAAGGATATCCAAACATGGGATGAGCTTAAACAAAAATTCATAAAGAATTACACATACAACATTGACATGGACACCTCTATTACTAGCTTGTGCAATCTCACGCACGAGGATGCCAGTGAGACATTCATCCCATTCTTTCAAAAATGGAGAAGTCTAGCTAGTTGGTGTCACATTGACATACCTAAAAGGGAAAAGGTGGACATGTTTGTTCAAACACTTCTAGGTCCCCTAAAATATGCATTGCAAGTGCATTGTTGCACAACCTTCACAGACCTAGTCGAAAAAGGGGTCCAGATTGAGAAAGCCCTTATCGCAAAGGGAGAGCTAAGATATGGTCCCAAAAATGCAAATGAAAATCCTCCTGCTGACAAGAATAAATACTGGGTCAAAAATAAACACATTACAAATGATGGTGTTGTTGATGCCAAGGCTGCAAACACTGTGGGTCATGTACTGGCCCTAAAAGGGGATCAATAGCAAAACAAACCAACAACGAAATTGACACCCCCTACCAATGTCCCTTCAAACAACCAAAGCGGCCAAAATAATCAAGGACAATATCGTCAAATGAGACAATTCCCCATGGGTCGCACATACACTCCCTTGGGTGAGCCCATCGAGGAAGTCCTCAAGAAATGCCTCCAGAATGGTGTCATCACACTTCAAGAACCAAAACCATATGACCTAGGACAATTCAAACCAGCATGGTGGGACGACAATGCATTTTGCAATTATCATCGAGAAAAAGGACATAAAACTTCTACTTGTCGACAACTGAAAAACCTGGTACAAGACCTTATCAAGATTTGTATCATTGAGGTAGGTGGATCACAATTTGCCTCCAATTCATATCATACCATCCATAAGAACCCATTGTAGGACCATGGTTCTAATAATGCTTCCACATCAAGTCCATAGACAAACAATAATCACGCCAATTTCACCTGAGCCAAGTATGACTATTCTGGCGGAGTCACTATACACAATGTCTGAACTGATGATGAATATATCAACACCATCATGGTCAAGAGAGCACCTCAATGCAATGCTACTACTCAAAGTGGAAAGGTCACCATAGTTGGTCCACCTCCCGCTAGACAACCCAAAATCACCATACCTGGCCCATCTGCTAAATAGTAAAAACCCACCCCAACCACAAAGTAGTGGCAACCAAAGAGTTAGTTCAACCTTATCAATCAGCTTGGAAAAACTCCCATGCAAATTTTTATACTTGAGTTGCTTCGTATCTCTCCCACGCATAAGGATATACTAGATAAAACCCTGCAAGAGTTGGCAGTCCCCAAGGACATTGATGTTAATCAGTTTGAGACCATGGTGGGATACCTCACTACGCCTCACCACATCACCTTTTCTGATCAAGATTACTTGTCACCTAAGACCAACCAAAATGATGCATTACACATTGAAACCTTTGTCCATAAGCACAAGGTCAGAAGAGTTTTAGTAGATGGCGGAGCAGAATTGAACATATGCTCCTTGAAACTGGTTAAGGCTCTAGGATTTTTTGATGCATGCTAAGACCCTACAAAGAGTATAGTGATCAAAGCATATGATGACAAAGAATGCTCTTCATGAGGCATTATTTCTCTTCCTATCAAAGTGGGACCAGTCATTGTGGATACAACTTGCCAAGTCCTGGATCTAGAATTACCTTACAACATCTTGCTCGGTCGCCCATGGATTCATGCATTAAAAGCCATTCCATCCACATATCACCAATGCTTAAAATTCCCATTTGACGGCACAGAAATCACTATATATGGCGACCCCGACCCTTTTCAATACTATATCAACCTAAGGGGTATTACTAAAAACTGAGTGCCTATCATTCGATAGGATTTTATCCCCTCATCTTCCAAATACATTGATCCATCCACACTCGCATCATCCTCCACATCCACTCTATCCACGTCTTCCACCACACCACCATCTTCCTCAAACCCTAAGGCTGAACCCGCTGTCAAGATCCAGGACCTCGGCTGTGGAGAATTCAAACTGCATACAGCATATAGCATCACAACGATACCCAAGTCCCCAAAGGTCTATGGTCGGCTATGTTTTAGAATGGAACCCAAAGAAATTTTCAAAGTTCCACCAAAAATAGTTTTCATCAAATGGGGAGACATGAGTAACGAGAACCTTGTTGATATCACAAGATGGCTCTATAAGGATATTGTCGCACTACCCCATGCAGGTTAAAAATATGTGAGATATGTGAAGCAGGAGGAATCAGGGAGGCAGACTGGAGGGAGGCTGGGAGAACCCTAAAAATACCAAAGTATCTTGGATTAGGGTTTGGATCGCCTGAAAATGACGATCAACATACCATTGGACTTTTGAATGAGCAAGTGCATGCTTCGGAAAGTGTCGAGACCACTAAGGAAACCTTCACTAAAATTGACTCCCAAGAGTGGGAATTTGGCTCCGAATGATCCTTAAGTGACTGTTGCCTCGATGATTTGTTTGTCGAAATTGGGGAACTAACCTCTGAACAAAGATTTTGGAAAGCATTTTGAGTGATCGAGGGCACCAAATGGTCGAAAGTCGGTACCACTCCCCATGACATACAAGACCCACCATTTGAAGTATGGCTTGACCATGACTCTAGGGGTCTTCGCATATTTTGACAATGAATGAGACTAGTGAAGGGAATATTGGATAGATACGATGTGGAGTTGGATGATGATAATTCATCTACAATATCATTGAATCCATCTGCATGCTTTCTGCATCCTCCCCTCAATTCACCAACACTGACGATGGCATTTCCTTAGTTTATCCTCAGCTAGTCAATTGGGACCAACAAGGCCCGCCAGTCTTGGACACATTTCAGAATGATGAGGCAATTGCGGTTGCCACAGGATTATGTGAGGGGCATACCTAGTGAAGTGATCTAGAGTCAAAATTTTCCATTGACTTAGGTGCCGCGGCGCTTACTTGTGAAGACCTTTCATACTCCGGTTGCAGAATTAAAATAAAATAAAACTAAAAATGAAAGTCTTTGGAGTGGCGAAAGAGCACAGCCGTGATAAAAAAGTAAAAGCAAAGGATGTATCATTGGGTGAAAACCTCTTTAAGGCACCAAAGATGGAGGACTAGACTTTCTTCCCATACAATAAGAGAAATCAGCTATTCTTATAGAAGACAACATATCAACTGCAGAAGATCCCAAAATGGTCCTCTTTGTTGCATCACTGACTAAGGAAGAGAGAATAGACTTTCATAAATTCTTTGCAGAATGTAAAATCAACCATGGTCTATCTTTGACATGCGAGGATTGGACCCCGGTGGTTTTGCACCATCACACCACTGACACCCTAATGCAAACCAGGTTAAACATAAGTTCACATAAAATTCTTCCTCGGGTAGCTCATTGGTCAAGTTGAGTTGAAGAAACTTCTGAACAACTTGGATTCATAGAGGTCTATTGATTATGCTAAATGGATAGCTAACTTGGTGTGATAACAAAACCAAATGTGATAATACACATCGTATAGATTTTAGGGGCCTAAATAAGGCATGCCCAAAAGATGACTTTCCTTTACCAAATATTGATATCATAGTTGACCTCACAACAGGATATGAGATGTTGTCCCTCATGGATGGTTTATCTGGCTATAATTAGATTCACATTGCCCTCGAAGACCAGCATAAAATGGAATTTACTTACCCATGGGGTACATACTATTGGAATGTCATGTCATTCAGTCTCAAAAATGCAAGCACCACATATCAAAGGGCTATGACCACAATCTTTCATGACATGATGCATAAAATAATGGAAGATTATGTAGATGACCTATTGGCTAAATTAGTAACAAGGAAAGATCATCTGAAGGTGTTAGACACAATTTTCAAGAGACTGGAAGAATACAAAGTCTAACTGAACCCTAAGAAATGTGTCTTCAGTGTCACATCGGGTAAACTCTTGGGATACATAGTTTCTCAAAGAGGCAGTGAGGTCGATCTATCAAAATTCAAAGCCATCATAGACATGCCTCTACCTAGAGGAATCAGTGAACTCAGAACTCTACAAGGCTAGGTACAATCTATTCAGTGCTTCATAGCCCAATTGGTTGACAAGTGTCACCCATTCCAATATTTGTTGCGCAAGGGTATCCCCTTTGTGTGGACAGATAAATTTCAAGAGGCCTTTCAGCAAATCAAATATTACCTACTGTCACCACCAGTCCTCATGCCTCCCATTCATGAAAAACCATTGATCTTGTACATCTCTACCACTAATTCAGCACTGGGAGCATTACTAGTGCAAAATGACCAAGAGGAAAAAGAAAGAGTTGTGTATTATATTAGTCAGACATTGGTCAGGTATGAACTAAACTATACATCAATTGAATGAGCTTGTCTAGCCGTGGTCTTTGCGGCACAAAAGCTAAGACATTATATGTTAAGCCATCAGGCACAACTAGTAGCAAAGATCGACCCCCTCAAATATTTGTTAAGTCGGGCAGCATTAACAAGACATCTAGAAAAATGGGTCATGATTCTGAGCGAATATGACATTCAATATGTAGAAAGAAAGAAAATAAAAGGACAAGTCATAGCGGACCAGCTGGCAGACGCACCTTTACAAAGTGATCACCCATTAGTGGCAGATTTTCCAGATGAGTCGATATTCCATACGGAACCTAAGTCACCTTGGCGACTCTACTTTGATGGATCACACACAAACCATGGCTCAGGGGCAGGGATCTTGTTCATCACCCCTCAAGGAGAGTCCATTCCTAAGTCTTTATGCATTTCCTTCCCATGCACAAACAATGTGGTGGAATACGAGGCACTAGTTACAGGACTTAGAATGGCAATAAAATGGAAAATCATAGCACTACATGTCTATGGGGATTCTCAGCTCGTCATCAACCAGGTTAATGATGACTATGACAAAAAAGATGAGAAGCTAATGCCCTACAAATGGATGGTTGACAGTTTCCAAACGTACTTTCATATGGTAACTTTGAACAAGTTCACGAGCCTGAGAACAAGGTAGTAGATGCAATGGCTACAATAGGCTCTCTCGACATTCCAACCAATGCTGCCTCGAGAATTTGGAATTCCTAATAGAACAATTGCTTGTCCCTACCTATGACATTCTGGAGTCAGAGATGGTTTGCAAACTTGTTGGTCCTGACTCTCCCTAGTACCAAGATATTTATGACTACCTTAAGTCTCAAACCCTTCCACCTAACCTGTCCAATAACCAGAGGAAGTCCTTCATCCAAAAATCTGCAAGGTATGCCATCGTTAGTGACACCCTTTACCACCGTAGCTTTGACAACACCATCCTTAAGATGTCTCGACACCAATGAAGCATGTACAACCTTATGCGAAGTACATGACGATATATGTTCAAGTCTCATTCGAGTGGTCCTACTCTAGCCAATAAAGTAATGAGACTTGGGTACTATTGGCCAACCATTGAAAAGGATGCATTAGAATATGTCAAGACTTGTCACAAATGTCAGATTCATAGTGATTTGATCCATGCTCCAACATAGGAACTTTGGCCGATCACCTCTCCTTGGCCCTTCACTCAATGGGGACTTGACCTTGTGGGAAAGATTCAT